>PVLA01007305.1:0-107726 GCA_004027455.1 Hydrochoerus hydrochaeris | reverse complement strand
AGGGGAGAATGAGGAAACAAGAGAGATGAAACTCAAACCATCTCTCAATCCATACCTTTGTACTCTTCAACAGTAGCTGTCTAGTCCCTCCTATCACACTCCTGGTGAGAAACTGAGGTCCACAGTAAGGTTCTGACCCAAGTTTTGATGCTGAACCACTTCTATACTTCCTCAGCACTACAGGCCATCAAAACTCATACAGGACTTATTTATGAAAATGCAAGCCAAGGGATTTAGCTCAGCAGCACAAGCACCTACCTGGCAAGCGCAAGGTTGTGAGTTGAATCCCTGGTACAAAAAAAAAAAAAAGAAAGAAAAGAAAATGCAGGATGCTCCGTGGTGTGTTACCTTCCTGTGGGAATCACACTGGCAACGCATGCAGGAGAGGGGCAGATTTTGAACACCAGGCAACACTCAGGGTTCTGATGGGAACACAGAAACATTTGGGTTTTTGGTTATCATGCTCCTGGGGCCTGATTCCAGAGCGTCACAATACTAGGTAAGCACCTTACCAATCAGTTCCAGCCTCGGCCTAGAATCACCCAGTTTTCCCTCCTTTCCCTCATCCATAAGGCTGGACATTTAAAACATGTTCGCTCCAGCAGCCCCTATGGTCAGATCGGCGTGACGCGGAGGAGACTGGAGGGCCCTGTGTGGGGATGACGCGCATCTTCAGGAAATGCTCCGCTCCCGGAACTTCCCACAGCCACGGACACACCACCAGCGTGGAAACGCAAGCAGCGGGGCGCTTGCAAACTATTGCTCTAACAAGAGACTGAAACCTGAAATACTGTATATATAAAACAAAATAGAAGCTAAACAAAATAACTGGATTTCAGAATGAACAAGTGCAAAAATAAATGAACAATTGCCCCCCCCCCAAAAAAATGAACAAGTACATTATCAGCAGCAATTCATACTAAAAAAAGAAGGAAGGAAGGAAGGAAGGAAGGAAGGAAGGAAGGAAGGGAGGAAGGAAGGGAGGAAGGAAGAAAGGAAGGGGATGATACTACATGATCTTACTTCTATGCAGAAGCCAAAAAAAGCTAATCTCATAGCAGGAGGGAAGGAAGCAAGGAGCTGAGAAAGGAAGAAAAAGAAGAGAGGAAGCAGGAGGTGGAGAGGCAGGGAGTGGGGAGTGGCAGAGGGAGGGGAAGGGGAGAAGAGCCCGGTGCTGTGGCACACACCTGTAACAACAGCACTCAGGAGGCTGAACCAGGAGGATCCCTGTGAGTTCAAGGCCAGACTGAACTACCAAGTGATACCCTGTCTCAAAAAAGTTTGTTTTTTTTTTTAAGAAAAGACAAAAAAACGAAGAAAGGACCCCCCTTGCTTGGAATTCCCTTATACACCATTGGTTGGAATGTGGATTATGGGGAACAGTACAGAGGCTCTTGAAAAACCACAACTGTCCTATGGTCCAGCAACCCCACTCCTGGGCACGTACCCAGAGGAGGGGAGATCAGTGTGTGGGACAGATGCCTGCCCTGCAAGTTTCCTGCACCACTGTTCATGGTCACAAGATGTGACATCAGCCTAGGCCTCCAGACAGACGGACGGACAAAGACAGGGTGGTGGAGACGCACAATCAATACTCTCCAGCCCCAGAAGAGAACGAATGCCACCCTGGCATTTGTGGCAGTGAGGAGGGACTGGAGGCCATTATGTGGCAGGAAGGAAGGTAGCACAGGATGACAAATACTGCATGATCTTACTTCTATGCAGAAGCCAAAAAAGCTGATCTCATAGCAACAGAGTAAAACAGTGGTTACCAGGGGCTGAGGGAGAGGACAGAGAGGGGTGGTGAGCGGGTGCAGTTGATGGAGGAACAACGTCCCCTGCCCAGTACCGGAGACTGAACACACCTATCCAAGAAGCTACCTCTTAGCTGTTTTTATTTTTTATTTTATCTCATTAAATCACTAAGTTGCCCAGGTTGGGCTCAAACTTGCAGCCTTCCTGCCTCAGCTTCCCAGCATGCTGGGATTACAGGTGTGCGCCCAATGCCCAGTTAGAAGGAGTTAACTCCTAATGTTCTATAACCCAGCAGGGTCACCGAGACAGGCAGCAACAAGTTATGTATTTCAAAATAGCTGAAGGAGAGGATTTTGAATGTTCCCAACAGAAAGCAATGACACATGTGTGAGGCAAGGTGAGGTGATTGATAAACCAATTACCCTGACACGATCCTTGCTCACTGTATGGGTCTGCTGAAAGCTCACTGAACCCTGTTAGTTTGCATACATAAAGTTAGGGTTCTTGCTGAGGGTCAAACACACCTCCGCTCGGAGCAGTGAAGGGTGTGTGGAGCAGGCAGGAAGAGCTGAGGGGTGGGGGGGGGTCTCTCCCTGTTGGGTTTGTGCCATTCACTCCAGGCCCCTGTTGTTCACTGGATGAAGTCCACGCAGAGCCCTCAGCCCCAGGAGTGCTGGAATGAGGGGAGGGATAGGAGGGCACCAAGGAGGGAGGAGCAGGGCTGCGCCCTGAGGCCGGGTTCCAGCAGATGGCTCCCCACATGGCCACCGCCCTGCCTTTGCTGCAGTCAGCACCATTCCACTTCCCCAAGGGACCCCGGGAATCCAGGTTGCTGGGGTTTGGTGACAATGATGTATTGTTCTGGAAATCCGGGGGCCCCCCCTTTCCCCATCATCTGAACAGATGTTGATCTGCCAAGTGCAAAAGCCAAAATTTCCCTCAATTTTGGGGACACCCATTCAGAGGGTTACCACGGGGGTAGACTGGGTCCCCTTGGCAGGCTGCTTCACCCTTAAGTGGCTCAGAAACACTGTGCAGTCTGGGAGGCTGAGACAGAGGATCAAAAGCTTAAGGCCAGCCTGGCAATTTAGGGGATTCTGTCTCAAAATAAAAAAGGGTTGTGGGTTACACAATGCAAAGGTCCTGGGCTTCGTCTGCAGTCCTAAAAGAAAAAAAAAAAAATCTAGACAACAAGGCTGCAAGGCCTGGGCTGGTGACTGACAAGATGCTGGCTGAAGCGCTAGAGTCCAAGTCCTCCTGCTAGGGACTTGCTGGGGCCTCCCTGTCCTCGGCCTGGACTCCAGGCCTCACCTCGTCCTATTTCCGGCTCAGTCCCACCCTGGCCTCTTGCACTTCCTGTCCCACCAGCAGGACCTTCCCTGCTTGTTTGCCTAGCCTGGGTCGCAGGCACCGAACACTTCAGCTTCGCTTGGCCTCGACCCAGGACAACAAACTCAAACTCTCTGATGGTGGGACTAGAATCCCCCAAGTGCTTCCAAGTGCAGTTAGGGTTAAACCTCTATGTCATTCCTCCCGTCCATGGGTCAGGCTGAAGTCTTTTTTTCCCAGGAAGCCAGCGTTACCCTGGGCAGCTAGCCATTCCCCTCCTCCTTCTCCTCCTCCTCCAAGTGCCCAAGGCCTTCAGGAAGGGACCAGTCCATGGGCACCGATACAGCCTGATGGTGGTGGGTGGCAGATGGGAAGCAGATAGCCCTCCCTCACCAGCAATGTATCTGTGGCCAACCTGAATCTCTCTGAGGCTCAGTTTATTCTTTTGCAAAATGGGTTTTAGTAACATTTCTACCTCCTGGGTTGATGTAAGGGGATTCCTTTGCATAGGATCTTGAGTACGGTAAGTGTTTAATTGTTGGTTTTATTATTTGCCAGTAACAGTAGGGCTTTGTATGCTAGTCAAAGTGAGCTCACGGCATGAGAGGAAACTGTCTCACTAATTCAACCTTAAGCCCCCACACCCCATAGCTCCTTAGTGAGAGCGTTTCTAAGGATTTCCTGTTCCCATCCCTACCCACTTCCTCCTGCATCCTGCCGCTAGGAGTAACTCTGGGCATATCCCTCCCTCCTCACACTTCCTTCCAGGAAGACAGGGAGCTCCCTGGCTGGCCTCGCTGATGGCACGGAGTCTCAGTGAAGAACAAAACCTCCCACAGGTGAGCACGCCCCTTCCTAAGGTACCTACCCCTCATCAGTCCCGGCCGTCCACGCAGCTTGGCTGCCGTGAAAGCCCTTCACAGGGAGCCCCCTGAGCTGGGTTTTCCTCTCCCATCTAGTAACTTGTCGAGGGCACAGTTAGCAAGCCCTAGGGTCAGAGTTTGGGGGCCCTGAGTTCTACTTCTATACCCCACCCCTTCGCTGAAAAAGGGTCGGCTGAAGGGAAGATGCGCCCAGCGAGAGTGCAGGTCTGTAATCCCAGCACTGGCGAGGCTGAGGCTGAATGACCGCTGGGAGCCCAAGGCCAGCCTGGACTACACCGTGAGAGCCTGTCGCAAAATAAAACAAAAATAAAAAAGGCGAGCGTTTTTTGGACCCATAATTTCAGAGCTTTCTGTCCATGGCCACTTGTTACTTTGGCGCCGGTGTCAAAGCGGCGCACACACCCACCGAGGCGCCGAGGATGACGAAACTGCGCAGTGTGGAGCTCAGAGACCCAAGTCCAGGACTCCTCTTCAAGGCCACGCCCCCAGTGACCCGGAACTTCCCTCTAGGCCCCGCCTCTTAAAGGTTCCACCACCTCGCGACGGCATTGAGTGCTTGGGACCAAGCCTGTAAGGCACAGGCCTTTGTGGGGAGGGGAGAGAGTCCCTTACCCAAACCACAGCAGGAAGCCTTATGAGTAGAAGTCAGTGGGGAACGGTAACAGTCCTTTGGTTTTATTAACCAAAGGGGGGGCGGGGATAACACATGGTTATTCTCCTGCCAAAGTAGCCCAGCTTTTTTAAAAATCAGAATTCATAGTAGTGACAAGCATAGAAGAAGCTTGAAACAGTTCTCCGATATTCTGGGAAAGGGTTACCTCTCATGGGCTAACCTTTCTGAAAAGCAATTTGGTGAGAGGTAGTGTTTTAAAAGCTCCGACCGCGGGCCAGAGATGTAGCACAGTGGTAGAGCACTTTGCCTAGCATGCTTGAGGCCTTGACTTTGCTCTCCAGCACCTCTGAAAAACTTTATATCCTGAATGAAAGTTCTGGAACTAGACTGTGGTGATGGTTGTTGAGCATTGCAAATGTACTAAATGCCACTGAGTTGTACGTTAAATGGTAACTTTTCTATATGTGTTTTCTACCACAGTTAAAAAAGAAAACAAAATCATACCCTTCCCTTCAACCATTCTACTTCTGGCAGTCTGGCCAGAGAAATAACCCAAAATGAGACTCAAGCTCAACACAGCACTTTTCAGATCAAGAAACTGGAAAGAGTATAAAATTCCAGAAATAGGGAGCTGGTTAACGTCATACTGTGGGCTACTATGTTTCTGTGAAGTCTTCAAATAAATTTAATAACATGGAGGAAAGGTCCATAACACCCTAAATGAAGAAAGAATGGCATAGTTTCATCTCGGCTTTGTGTTAAAGACGTATTTTTTGGCATATGTTTCAATATGGCTTGCATATAATTTGCAATAATACCAAAATATTTGAAAGATGTTCCAAGTCCTCCCTGGATAAATCCACCCCCACCCAGCCTTGGCCCTGCCATCCATGCAATCTCCTATTAACAGTGAATATGAAAAACCAGATGGGACCACAGGGTGTCACTTGAGGATGCTGTTTTTGTGAAAACATCAAGAGGAAGAATAATCAGAGCTTTGTCAGCAGGTGGTTTATAAAGTTTTTATTTTCCATTTTCTTAAAAATAACATTTGATTTCCTTTATGCATGTGTGGAGTGTATTTGTTTCCTTAGGCTGACTAATAGGCAGATAAAGACGACACAAGGCAGGGTCCCCAAGTGGAGGTGAGGGTTCAGGGGAGGTGGCGTGTGAGGGGATGGGGTGCAGAGGAAAGAGAGGGTGGGGGATCCAGGGACGCTTGAGTGCCCATCAACACACACACAGGTCTAACACTTTGTTTCTCGATTTTTTAAAAAGACATCTAAAATTACTGAGAGATACGATTTCAGCACTTAAATCTACAGACGGGAACCCAAGCACTTGAACACAATTCTTAACTCTAAGCTCAGTTATTGCACATCACACGTTTGAGTAGGCTGCAGGCTATGAAGCAGTTGGCTCTGCCTGGGACTTCCTTGGGTTGTCTCCAGTCTCCTTTTGCTCCCCCAGTGTCTCTTCTTTGGGACTCCCGCCAGCCCACAGCCCCACGGTGACCCTGGCCACTTGCCCTCTTCAAGGGGCCGAGGGCTCAGGCTTTGGTGAAATGGAGGGTTCTGGTGTTGGTACCGTTGGACCCATTCTGAGGTGAACTTGGAAGCAGAGTCTCAAAAGGGTCAGTGAGTGGCCTGCACTACAGTAAATCAGGCAGGCTGGAGCAAGAAGGAAGCATGGCCACCATCCTGTGTGGGCACAACACCTGCGAGACGCTAGGGGGCAGTCAAGATGTCCGGTCTCCCTCTCCTCAGGGGGGCCTGCTTCCTGAGCTCCCCGGGTCACACCCCTCCTCCTTCACCCTCACACCCTCCAAGGGTCTCTCAAGGCACATTAATTTTCTCCAATCCCAACCTACCCCATCTTTTTCAGCATCCATGCACCAAGGAGGCCTGCGGCCAGGCAAGTCATAGTTCTCACACAATTTGGTTGAGCTCTTTTCAATGCCACTCCATGTCCTCTGCCTGCCTAAGCCCAGAAAGTGAGGGTAGGGAGGCACCAGGACATCCCTGTAGAGCAGCTGGCAGGAGCTGGGACAGCGGCTGGGTCAAGGGTATGAATCCACTGGGGCGAGGAAGGGAACCTGCATTCTTGCAGTGAGAAACTTAAGCTTGGCTAACAAGAAGTCACATGAGGCTTTCAGCCTTGGCAACAGCTGCTTTCATCTGACTTTGATGGGTGGGGGGAGCTGTCTCAGTGGGGTGCAAAGCAGTGGAAGCTTCAGAGACAGGACAAGCCTGGACCCCTGCAGGCCCCCCAGAGGGGGCTAGTTCAACACCTTTTGCTTTCTTCCTAAAACATATTTACAAGGTCAGATAAACGTGCACACCCACACCGGAAGACCCAGAGACACAGAGAGCACGGCCCCCCAGGAGACGAGGGGCAACAGTGAGAGGAGGAAGAGCCCCTCCGCACCCCGGGGAGCCCAGCATCCTTCACAGCTGCCCTCAGGACAGTTTCAGAAGTCCCACTGGGGCATCCCAGTGAGAGCAGGAAGTTTCAAGTAGCCCGAGTCAGAGGAGCAGCTGCCTCGGGAGAGCAGAGGGCAGATGTGACTGACCAGGGGACCAGAGGAAGGGGCCTAGGGACCAGGAAGGGGAGGAGAGGAGGCCAGAGCCAAGGGTCTGGCATAGCGCGACACCTCCACAATCAGAACTGTGCTGCAGGATGAGAAGCGCTTTATGGGGCTAATGGAGCTTCGTTATTTCCTCCAGAGAGGGCTCGGGAAGACGCGGATTCCAGGTGGAGGAAGCGCAACCGGTGAGGCTCTTTCATGACATCGAACAGCGCTCAGGCTCCGCAGGTGCTGGGAGAGCCAGGCTACACGGACCCCATGCGGCCACCCATCCCTCTAGTTCTCCCAGGCCACCGTGACGGCCCCAGGTCCTCATATACACACACGCGCACACACGCACGCACACCCATTCAAACACACATTGCACACTGCACTCTCCAGAGGCCCACATCCAGGTGAGAAATGCTTCACCGAAGGTATTAAGGAATTTGCTTTGACAGGGAAAACTGAGCAAATTGAGAAAACAACAGCAAACATACAAAGAAAAGTCACAGGGCATCCTCATGTGGGTAAGGTGACCTCCCATTAGGTCAGGAGGCCTGAGAGGACAGTGTGGTGTGGCTGTGGGCTGCCTTGTCACTGATGTTCTCACACTGCAGGGCTTCAGAATAGAGCGTGGGTAACCCTGCGGGACCCTCGGGAACAGCGGGAAACCCAGGGGCCAGAGGAGCTGCACTGGGATGGCCCATGGTGTCGCTCCTTGCGGCTGTGAGGTGGGGAGGATCACAGTCCCAGAGGGCACAGAGGAGCCACCTCCTAACTGTGTCTCCACAGGACCCCAGGGACATACTTGTCCACTGGCCTGGGCAGGAGGACAGCATATAGGTAGGGGGTCAGGGAGGCAGTGGGCACACATCTGCGGCTCCTGGGCCTCAAGCTCCCTGGGGAGGTTAAGGAGGGCACCAACAAGGGGGACAGAGGCAGGAGCAGCACCCCTCACACCAGGCTGCCCCATGGGGGAACCAGGCCCGGCTCCATTGTATAGCCCCAGCCCCAGGCTCCAAGACAGCTAGCCACCTATACCACAGCCCACAGGAGCCCTGCAGGGAGGAGCCAGCCCCCTGGCCACCCCTAAGGTGGCTCCGTGTGGAACCTACCCAGTCTCTGGGTTCACCCCTGCTCCCCACCTGCCCCACCCCTCGAGTGGGAGGGACCAGGCCAGATAGGCAGGGTGATCCTTCCTCCTGCCTCATCATCTCTGCCTCCAGCTCCTTCCCAGCTAGCTCTGGTCACTCCAGTGGGCTTCAGGGACTTTAGTCTCTAGTATGTGGGGTGGGAGTGAGGGTTCAGCAGAGGGAAGGGCTTACTGTGGCTGGGGAGGGTTTCACACCAAATCAACTTTGGGAAGCTTCCAGCTAAGAGCTTCCTGCCCTCCCTCCTCTGGGACCCCTGAAGGACAGGCAGGGACAGGAGGAGGCAGAGCTGGTGGGGACCCCAGGAGATTGGGGTGGGGTGGCTGAGGTGCTAGGGCAGGACTCAGGGCATCTTATTTCATTGGCTTTTGAACTATCGGTGTGAGGATATGTACATTTTAAAACCAACAAATGGGACAAAAACAAAGACAAGGTAGCTGACTGGGCCTTTGGGTGAGTCACTCTGCCAGGATCAGTGTGGACACATTTGTCAGTGCACATCGCACACACACACACACACACTCACTCACTCATCCCAGCCACACATGCCACCCAGAGCCATGCACGCCCACTTCAGATCCTCCCACCGGAGCCAGGGTGCTTCCGGCTAACTTCTGGATCCATTCGCTAAGCTGCCCGCTGCTGTCCAGGTTTCCGCTGGCCATTAGCACCCTGGCTGGCCATGGCACCCAGGACGGTCTACCAGATGTAGCCTCCGTCGTCAGCCTCCCCCACCTCGCCCTCTTCCTCCTCGGCCTCCTCGCCTGCTTCTTCCGTCTCCTTCTCCTCCTCATCCTCCCAGCCGACACCACTCCCAAAGTCCCCTGAGAAACCCACGATGTCATCTGTAAGGGGGACAATCGAAGGGCAGCCTGTGAGGGACCTGCTCACCACCCTGCCCCCACAGCCTGCCCCGCATGGCCCCCAGGTGCTCCGAAGCCGCACGGGCCTCACCACAGTCGGGGCTTCCGTGCGTGCGGGTGCCGGTCAGCTCCAGGCCCAGCTGGTCCACGCACCAGCAGTCCCCACTGCTCTGGTCACACTGCATCTTATGGTAGTAACCATCTTCATCACAGCTTGGGATGAAGATGCCTGGGCGAGACAGTGACAGCCTCAGAGTGTGGGCTTGAAGAGGGAGCGGAGGGCCCCAAAGCCCAGCCAGTGCAGTCCTGACCCCTCAACAAAGCCAGGTGCCCAGGACTCATTTCTTCCAGTCCTACTGCTGGAAATAAGAACCCTGCTTTTCTGAGCCACCTGCTCAGATGTGCATCAGCTGCTCTGCTCTCATCTTGTCCACATCTCTGCTGCTCCTCTGGTCTACCTGGCCCCAGCCTGGAATGCCTGGGCTTCTCCCCCTGACCCCCTGAATCAGAGCTGCCTTAGGGGCTCATTTCCTTCCCTTAGGCCCCCCGAATTCTGCTCCTCTGCTGGCCCGCAGGACATGTTCTGAGGGGGTGGGCTCTGCCCACTTATTAGGGGGAAAAGACAAGGTAACATGAGGTCTGGGGCTGGGGGGCTGAGGCTCGGGGCCTGCTCGGGGAGCAGATGACAGACAGTGGCTTCCTGGCCAAGGTGAGGCTCACGACAGGCTCTAAAGACCACTGGGCTGTATCAACATGACTCATGCTAAGTGTGCCAGGCCCTTGGGCCTGGTCAAACATCAGGCTGCTCTGGAGGAGCTGCAAGGCCCTGTGTGACCTGCCTCCTTGATCGTGGTCCCCTCAGCCATCACACTCCAGTCACAGGGGTCCTTTTCCTCTGTTTTCAGAGAACTCTGAGCTTTTTTCTGCCCTTGACTCTGCACTTGCCTGACTCTATCTCCTTCCTCTGGTTTCCTCTGGACATTAGCTCCCCAGAGGCCTCTGCTGACCCCTCAGGCTCACTCATGTCACCTGCCTTTCCCCTCAGCACCCACACACCAGTCACAGTTGGCACTTCTGTCTCCTTGGTGTGCTTCCCATTAGCCTGTGCTAAGGCCTCACAGGACAGAGACCCCATCTGTCTTGGCCATGGGTTCTGGGTTGGGCTGGGTTTGCTCCTCTGTCTCCCTAGGGTGTATGGGGGCATGGGGAGGAACATCTCCCTAGCGGGGTCCCCTTGGGCTCCACACACGTGCTTGCTGACTTGAACTGAATCAAAGATTCTAGGGCCCCTCTGTGTCCTGACTTCAGCTCCCAAATGAAGAGTCATAAAACTAATGCATAAGACACACTTACTGGCCTCTCACGTGTATTTAAACAGGAAGATACATGGTAATGCACACCTATGATCCCAGCATTCTGGGAGACTGAGGCAGGAAAACTGCAAGTTTCAGACCAAGCTGGGGAAACTTAATGACTTAGTGAGACCCTGTCTCTAAGGAAAAAATAGAAAGGGGGACAGGGATGACACTGTATGAAGGCCCTCAGTTCAATCCCAAGTGGCACCAAAAACAAGCAAAACCAAGAAGGCCAAAATTTCCCTCTCAGCCTGGGCCAGGGCTTCCTCTGGGCTCACGGCACAGGCCTGGGAGCCCTCTGGGCCTCAGAGCGCTCAGGGAAGTCCCACCCCCTCCTCTGCCTGCACAGCGGGTCCTCACCTGGCTTCTTCTTGACAGCCTGCTGGATCTGGATTCGCTCCAGCTCGGCCAGGCAGGGGGGCTCTGTGGGGAGAGAGGCAGCCTGAGGGCCCTTCCCCCAGTGCTGATGAGCTGAGGGCCCCAAGAAGCCCAGGGTTCTCTGAGGGTGTCGGGATCCGTGGGATGAGACAGTGGGAGTCAGAGCAGGGGTGGGTGGGTGGCTCAAGGTGGAGACCCAGGGGAGCATAAGACTAGTAGGCTGGGGCCAGGGGTTTAGCTCAGCAGCACAAGTGCTGCCTGGCAAGTGCGAGGTTGTGAGTTCAATCCCCGGTACAAAAAAAGAAGAAAGACAAGCGGGCCGTTATACAGAAGTACCAGCCAAAAATAGCCGGCCCCCAAGCTCCAGTTCACCTTGGCACTCCCAGCTCCACGCAGGAAGGCTCCTCTACAGAAGACACGGAATGAGCCTGCGGGGCCTGGTGGACGGGGTCGGGCAGTGCCTGGCAGGAGGGCTGGCAGTTCCGGGTGCAAGACCAACCCCACACGCTTGCTTTTGCGAGGACTTCACGGGTTCTGCACCCAGATACTCTCTACACGCCCTCACACCAGTGTCTGAGGTAGGTATCGCCACTCCCCAGTTCAGAAGAAGAAACAGAACGAACACTTTGGTCTCTTGTCAAGGCCTCAAACTAGCACGAGGTGGAGCCCTAGCCTGGGACTCTGGCCACAGACACTTCCCGACCTCCACACACAGCGGCCGGGGGCAGGCCACTGTCTACACCAGCTCCTGGTGAGGAAAGTCAGTTGACCCGAAGGAGCTCAGTTTCCCTATCAGTGACATTTGCTTCTTGGCCTAGATAATCTCTAAGCACTGGGCAGATAAGGCTAACAAAGGTTTCCAAGGGTTTAAGACCAATGGTCTCCTATGTTAATTGCTTACTGGGGCAAAAGATTCAAGAGGTGCCAAGAAGTGGAACTGCTGAAAAGCGACTGCAGCTACAGCTCTAGGGTTCCTCTGGGGGGCCCTAAAAGGCATCTAAAGGTGCTTAAGCTTCAGGACCCACAAACTCCCGATCCCGCTGTGGCCTGCCGAGGAAGGGAGTCACATGCCAGTTCCCCGGGCGCTGAGAGGGAAGCCCTGCGAGGTGTGGGGTGGGCAGCTGAGGGACACGGGCGCTGCCCCTTCACTCCACGGGGCCCGGGTGCTCACTCTCCCTCCAGAAGCAGAAGCACCACTCGGCGGTGGACACTCGGCCGTCCTTGTAGGTGTCGCAGGAGTTGAAGAAGGGACGGATGCAGACCTCGTACTTGTCCAGATTGATGGCGGCCAGCTCAGTCTGGTCTAGGAAGAGGTCAGCACTTGTGTCCAGCTTGGAGAACATCCAGCCGATGGCATCCTTGCAGCTGGCCCCCAGGCTCTTGTCCAGCCCTGGGGAACAGACCAGGATTCAGACTGGCACCACCCCCCACCCTTCCACCCCTTCCCGTTCTCAGCCCTGGCCTCTTGCTGGGGCCAGGCCGCCTGGAATCCCACCATGAGAAGCTCAAGAATGGCCAAGGCCCTTTGCCCTCCTATACCATGGCCCTCCGTCTACACCGCCCAAACCCTGTTCTGAAAGCCCTCAGGAAAAATAATTCCTGTCTGTATGTGTGATACTGAGGAACAAACACGGCCTTGACCACTCTAGGCAAGTGTTCTACCACCGGGCTGCACCTTCAGCCCCGGAAATGAGGAGCTCTTTACTTTCTTTTGGCTGCTGATTTGTAGCCTGAGCTCCCCCAACCCATGGTTTTTTTGTTTGCTTTGGTTTGGTTTTGACACTGGGAATTGAACCCAGGACTTCTGCACTGAGCTACATCTTTGGCTCTTTATTGTTTGAGAAAGAGTGTTACTGAACTGCCCAGTCTCAGCCTGAGCTTGGCATCCTCCTGCCTCAGCCTCCCAGAGTGCATCACCACACCCGGCTTCTCCACCCGAGGTAAGAAGTCCTTCCCATTTGCTAGTTATATCCTTCTTGCGCTGATTGACATTAATCACTCCTTCTTTGGGGGCCCAGCTCTTTTGGGGATCTTGGGAGTAAGAGTGGGCTGGCCATACATGCCGGCCTCCTTGGCCCCCTCCTTCCTGTACCTCCAGCCGGGCTGGCAGCACTGCTGGCTGAGCCATTCTGCTTGGAGTTCTCATGAAGGAGCTGGAACCAGTCTCGCAGTCGGTCGCCCAGGTCAGCCAGGTCCTGGCCCGTGCAGGTGTCTGCAGTGGATGACAAAGAAGGGCACAGAGCGTGAATTGGGGGTGGAGTGAAGCAGCAGCCTGGTTTCAGTTGGGGATCCTGCCCCCCCAGGCAGGGCCTCCCTGCCATGATGCAGGAGAAGGGAAGGCAGAAACCAGGGGCTCCTCTCTTGGCCTTTCCCCTCCAAGTCCCTTCCATCACCCGTGTCCCCACAGCCAGGGAGAGAATTGAGGACTGAGGCCAGGCCTGCTCTGCCAACCAGGGGCCCAGAACCTCACAGGTCTTTCAGGCCTTTCTGCTCCCTCCCACTCTGCGAACCTCTGTTACCACCTTGCAACCCAAAGGAGGTGCTGGGGCCGCACGGGGAGGCCCTGCAGCTGGTGCACTGGTTACCTGACTTGCCATCCATGGTGGAGGTGGCAGCCTGCTCCGTGGGGCAGGGGCAGGGGCCCTGGCATCTCACCGTTAGCTGCTTGTTGCTGAGACAGGCCTGCTGCTCCAGCTTACACTGCAGGAGAAAGGGGTGCTGGGGTGCCTCGGGCCTCCCGCCCTGGAGCCCCACCCTCCCTCTACAGGAGCAGCCCAAAAGGGCCCTCCTCGCCCTCTGGGGACCACAGGTGCACAGAGTTGAGGCGCAGAAGGTCCACAAAGGGGGCCCCAGGGACCAGGCCTTGCTGTGAAGACTGGGATGGGCCCCATGTGACCCTGCGGCTCTCCCTGAGCCTATTTTGGCTCCCATGGCCTGTCCTCTGCCTCACTGTCCCTTGGTTCCTTCCTCCCTGGTCTTCCCATGGTCTCCTGCAGGGGCCCTGTCCTTTGCTCTATTGATAAGCAGCAGTCACCATCTACCTAATACACACACACACGCACACGCACACGCCCACACACACGCACACACACGCACACACATGCTGCGCTCTGCCAGCTGCAGGCTGCACTCCGCTCTAAGCATCTTTCCCTGTCCATGTGCCTTATCACGCAGCTGCTCCATGCAGGAGGATCTTGTTTCTTATGCTCAGCAGAGAACAACATCAAGGCACAGGAGGCCCAGTGACATGTTGGGCCGTGGGCAGGGGACAGAAGCCAGACCTACCGATGACCTGCACCTCCCTATGGAACAAGGCGACCTTGCACTTCAGCTCCCTGCCCACAGGTAAGGCCGCTTCGTGCACTGGTGTGGGGTGTGAGCTCTCCCTGTCCTCCTCCCCGTCGGCTCGGTCTCCTTTATGGCCCTCTGGCCTAAGTGTCACCTCTGCCCAGGCCTCTTGCTCAGTCTTCCTCTTCCCCTGGGTGATCTCCTCTCTTTGGCACTCTACCTTGTCAGCTTGTCACCACAGCTGCTCATTTACTTGTCTGTCTGTCTGTTTATGGGTACTGAGGCTGGAGCCCAAGGTCTTCACCCTGAGCTGTAACCCCAGCCCTCCCACCCTTGGAGACAGGGGATTGCTAACTTCCTCAGCCTGGGCTCCAACTTGCCATCCCCCTGCCTCCGCTCTCAGAGCGCAGAGATTTTACAGGTGTATGCCATCACCCCTGCCCTGGTCTGCTGATTCTTCACCCCAAAAGGGCCCCCAACCTTAGCCAACCACCAGTGCCTGCCAAAACGCAAGCAACCCCAACTTCTCATTCCAAGCATTCATGATTAGCACCTGCATGTCCATGGTACCCTGAAGTTTGGAAAATGCTTTTGCGAATATCATCTCATTTAATCGTCACAAAAATCCCAGAAGAGATTCCCCCAGTTCCCCCCATCTTTCCCACATCATCTTCTCAGGGAGGATTATGTCTTCCTGCCAGGTTGCTCCTGCTTCTCTGGGACACACTGGCCCATTGGCCCCTTTATCCCAGCATCTGGTCAGCAACTCTCAGTACTTCTGAGAGCCCCTTACCTCACTTATTCCCCGTGCAATTACCCGGCCATGTGTCTTTTTTGGCCCCTCTTCAGCCGCCCAAGGTCAAGGACATGGTCTCGCTCCATCTCTCAGGTCACCCTGGCCAGGGCTCAGGCTTCCCTCCCACACCCTGCAGTTTGGTTGCACCAAATGTGCTGACTGCCCACATCAGTCCTGGGAACTCCTGGGGAGGCCCCGGCTGAGCTGTCCCCAGGTGCACCCACCCCACCCCAGCCCACCTGGGGCTGCTCCTCACCACTGAGCTGTACGTATGGCCGTCAGAGCCACAGACTGAGGCCAGCTGGGCCATGTGGCAGGGTTTGCAGATGGAGTCTCTATTCCCATGCAGTTTCAGGGCGGGCTGCTTGATCCTGTAGGGAAAAGGGTGGGGGGATGCGGAGAAGGAGATAAAGATGAGAAGGGACAGGAGAAGGTCCGAGAGACCTGTTCCAACAAGAGGCGGGCCAGCAGCCAGCACCTCCATACTCCTGCTCACCTGCCCAGCTGCCCCTCGCAGGACCCTCCTCTGGCTCATAAGGGTGGAACCAACTGGGCAGGGCACGAGCCCAGCCTTCCCTTTTCCAGAGTCTGGTGAGCCCTTGTGGGAGCAGAGCCCACTCTGACCTCAAGAGGTAAAGGGGTCTCACTTCACATGAGGGGTCAGCCTGAGTCAGAGGTCACAAATCTATGGTACCACGGAACACATCTGACCAGCAAACTGATTTTGTCTCACCATCAAGGGTGGTTAGTGTTTTGTGATCACATTTATTTGCCTACATTTGCATAATGGAAGAGTTCACCAAAAAATACCTGGATTCTTAGGCTTTCTTAGAAAAATGGAGGATGAGGGGATCCAGTCCTGAATTGTTACACAGAAACAGCCTTCCCAGAAGGCCTGGCTTACCAGAGTGGACTGTCACCAAGTTTTCCTCATGCTCAGTACTGCAGGCACCTAAGAATGCAAGTCTCGAATGGATTCGGGAGAGAGGGGAGGGAAAGGGGAGCTGCTCCTGGGGTCTTGGAGCCAGGCAAGATCTTGTCCTTGAGCTGGAGCCAAGGCCATCTCAACGTCCCTCCCCTTCCTCCTCTGTAAGACTCAGAAGCTACAACCTCAACTATCAAATCATCTGGTCTAAGAACCTATTTGTCTTAAGACAGATAACCCAGGTTAACAGAAGAGGTGTGTCTTTCCCTGGTATTTGGGAATAGTTTTCTGAGGAGCAGCGTCCTCCTTGCTCTTTGTTATGGTTTAAGTCTCAAATGCCCCCCCAAAGTCTCATGAGTGTGGAAGGTGACTGGATCATTGGGGCGCTGTACTCAACAATGGATTCATCCACTGATGAGTTCATAGCTGAAGGCAGTATTAGGAGATGGGGACTGGTTGGAGGTGGTCACCAGGACATGGCCTGGAAGGGTATATTCTTGTCTCTGGCCTCTCCCTTTGTTCTCTGCTCCTTGACCACCTTTTTGAGCAGTTTTCCTCTGCAATATTGTTTCTGCCTTGGGGCCAGCCAGCTATGGACTGAACCCACTGAAACCATAAGCCAAAATAAACCTCTAAGATTCGGGTGTCAAATACTTTGTCCCCGAGATGGAAAAGGTAACTAACATACTCTTTTGATGGCTCAGTTTATGGAAAGCATTGTTCATATGGTGGACAGGCAAACTCTCTTACAGAGAGGTTCAGGTGATCAGGAGCTGAGGTCTCCCACTAACAGCCAATGAGACAGACTCAGAAGTGACTCCTCCAGCCCCAGTCAAGCCTGAGATAGGAAGCCCCATCCTGCACCATGACTCAAACCTCACCACAGACCTCAGACCAGAACCATCCAGCTCCTGGCTTTCTGGCCCTCGAAAACTGTGGGAGATGACACACAATGGTTGTGTTAAGCCACTAAGTTTTGTGTGGTCTGGTTGGCAGCAATAAGCACTAATGCAGGGGTCAGGTCAGCAGAACGCGGCCCTGGAGCTGACCCCGCAGGGCCCCCTGGGGGCTCACCTGTGCTCCAGCTTCTTGCGGCTGATGCACATGGCCCGCTGGTAGCCCTGGGCGATGCACACCTTGTGGCGACTGCACTTCACCTTCTGGCAGGGATCCTTGGTGGTGTCCAGGGCTGCAGGGACACATTGTGAGTACATAGGTCACCCGGGAGCTTCTGAGCTCCCTCTAGTAGCCCTTGGGAGCCCCATCAGGATCTGGCTGCTCAAGGAGCCCCCAGGCCAAAGCCAGGCCTTGTCTACTGGTCTCACTCTCACAGGGTTTCTGTCCCCTCCCCCGGCTAGGAAGGACATGTTACCTTCATCTCCTTGCTGATTGTCCTCCCAGCTCTTGATGTAATCATCCTAGAGAAGGACAGAGAAGGTGGGGACAGGGAAGGCAAACATCCGCATCCCAGAGCCAGTTCTGCTGCCACCACGCCGGAGAGGACAGCCACTGCTTCCCCAGTTACCACCACCCAGTTTCAAGTCCTCAATCAGAGGAAACTGAAGAGGCTTTGGGAGGTTCCCCAGGCCATGCTGGAGAGGACAGCCACTGCTGGAGAGGAGGCCACTGTGTCCACATGCAAATTGTTGCCAGCTTAGTTACTGCCCGGATGACCTCTGTCCACCCCACACCTTTGTCCTCCTAAGTAACTCGCATCCAGAATCCCAGCCTCTCCTGAAAGGACCTTATTCTCCTCACCCCATGCAGGATGCTGGCAGGGAAGTTGGGGTGCAGGTGCTGATGGACGGGATGGGGTGGGGTGTGTGGCTCCAGAGAGGCCACAGGCCCTGGGAACCGGCAGTACTCACCTCCACCTCCTGGAGACAGGATGTGGCAGCAGGCACAGCACATAAGCAGAGGGGACATAGAGAGAGAGACAAGGTATTAGTGGGGGGGCCCCCAAATCATGAGGTCTCAGGGTACTGCTGGCCTTTGTGGCTTTGGGTGCTAATGACAGTCTTTGACTGTGATTGTGGAGGCCAATATTCCTGTATCATCACCCATGGAGAGTGGCCCTGGGGGCAGCAGGGTGGGGCTCACAGTTTCTGCAGGGTGACACAAGCTAGCCAGCTCTGGCCCCACCACCAGGTCACACAGTGAGGAGCTCCAAGGGCCAGGGCCTAGCAATGCCCTCAGGATTGCCACGCCTTCTTCTACCAGGTCCCCGCCTAGACAGCGCCCTCCTCCTGACACCTCCCGACACCTGGCGCCCCGTGGGGGTGAGGTGGGACAGAGCTCTCTCTTCTAAGCTGCAGGGGGACCGCTTCTCACTCAAGGTCCCTTCCTTCCCGCTGGGCTCAGACTGCGTGAAGGGACCCCCGTGCCAGTGACAATGGCTTCCCCAGTTACCGCCATCCAGTTTCAAGTCCTCAATCAGAGGAAACTGAAGAGGCTTTGGGAGGTTCCCCAGGCCAGCGCCTCCCTGTTCAGGGAAGGCCAGATGGGAAGGAGCTGACCCAGGTCCTGCACCACAGAAGCCAGGTCCCTGAGGCCCCGCACGGCCCCCTCCTGCTGCAGCGCAAGGTCTCTGAGACTCAAGGCATGAGAAGACTCGTCCTGCTCCATTGGTCCTGTGGCCCAGGGACCCCAACCTGGCTAGAGGCAGAGAATCCTCCCCTGGCCTAGATCCCAGTTGCAAAACTCCAGCGCTTCTAGATCCTTCCCTTGCCCTTGGGGGATGGAGACAGTTGCTGAAAACCAGCACGTAGCTCCCAGGCCATCTTGGTGGAAGCTGGGCCAGGTGGGCAAAGGTGGGTTCCAGGGGCTGCAGTGCCAAGGATTCAGCTGCCAACCTCCTCCATGTGGGGGGCAGCAGAAAGGGGCAGGGCCGCTCCTCATCCTGAGTCCTGCTCCACATCATCAGAGCGGAGGAGCAGGGGTGTGGGGCAGGGGCCACACGGCAGGGCAGGCGATGGTGGGCAGGGCCAGATGCTTGGCTGTCAGGCCTGGGGAAGAAGCCACCAGAGGGCTCATCTTGTGTGGAAGGGGACAATGTGGGGCTTCCAAGGGCTTTGGAATCCCAAGGCCTCTGGGCCTCTGCAGCCTCCCCTGGAAGCTGGCAAATCTCAGGACAGGTAGGGACGAGGCCTCCCTCTGGGACAAAGGTCAGACAGGGCCAGAGCCGGGCAGGGGAGTGCCTCAGGGACACACAGCACTGTGTACAGGTGTGTGCCCGACACGTACCACATGAGACACACATGAACACATGCGTACATGTTCTTATCCACGTGAATGTGTACTCACGCACACACGTGCATGGCGTGTGAAAACTAGGGCGCCGCGTGAGGCAGCCCACGAGTGCCAGATGGTTTTTAGCAGAACTGAAGCAACAAAACCCAGGCTGCGAGCAGCCCCCAGTTTTCACAGTGGGTGCAGAGGCCCACCCTCAGGAGCAGCCCTCCTGCCGCTTCTTCAGTTGTGGGGTGGCAGCAAGAGCAGGTTGGGGGGCAGAGAATAGCAGGCTTCTCCCCAAGAGGGCAGGGTCTTGCTGGCTCTGGCCACCCTCGCGCCCTCTGCCTTTTTCTCGGCTCATCCGCACTCTGTTACATTCAGCTCCTTCCTGCCCCCTCACACTGGCCACTGCTGGCCTCCACACCTAAGCAGCCAATGTCCCGCAGCCTTCGGCCAGACAGCAGGCAGAAGAGGCTCAGGAGGGGCTTCCTGAAGCCCCCATGGGCCCAGTTTCACCACAGGGCTTGAGCTGAGCCCTCCAGGACCCCAGGCAAGCTTTGGAGGCAGCAGGCTAGCCGTCCCTTGCTCTGGGTCAGAAGAACCCAGCTCAGCCCCAGCCCTTTTCCAGGAGGGGTCTGGGTAAGGGGTGGTGGGAAACAGAGGCCAGAAGTAGCCTATAGGCTGAGGCCGGCGTTACAAGGAGGGAGTGGAGGAGGGACTGGTCTCCACCACTTGGGGTCTCTCCATCTGCTTGAGTCTCCCCAGGGGGAGGGCGGAGGGTGTGAAGAGGGGGAGGGAAGGGCCTCGAGGCTGCTCCACATCCTTCCCTGAAGCAGGGTGAACAGAGTCTTTGGGACTCGGGACAAAGTGGTTCTTGAGTCAGGAGAGGATTTCCAATTAGAAGTCCAGGGGGCAGTAAGGGTGGGGTGGGACTTGTAAGTGACCAGCGGCTCCTGGGGACCCAGCTCTTCTCCCTGATGCAGGAGGTGGGAAGAAGCGAGCACGTCCCCTGGTCTGGCTAAGCTCTGTGCCCTGGCTGAGCCACACAGTAGAGGGTTAGGCTTTGCATCCCAGGACCCTCACTCCCAGGGGAGTAGAAGGGCCAGCCTGGAGACAGGAGGCCCTGGGGTGGCATCCAATGCCAGCTTCCACTGACTGGAGGAGCTCAGTGCCTCCCTGCTGCCCAGAGCCCCAGGGAGACACAGGAAGCAGCACACCACAACCCAGAGCCATCGGGGCTGCAAAAGAGACCTCAGGTTCAGGTAGAGGAATGGGGAGATGGCATGGTGAGAGGTGACAGAGGCCACCCTGGGGACAGCAGGGACGGGGGATGCACAGCATGGGAATGGCCATTTGGGGACGCAGCCTGGGAACACAGTGGCTCTGGAGGTCAGGCGGGGGCCGGCAGCAGGTCCAAGAGGTGAACAGGGCAGCCAGGGTGATTTGGGGCAGGCCCACGAGCTGCTGTGAGAAACGGCAGGAAGAGCACCAACGTCTTCTTGGTAAACGAGGCTGCCCCGCGGCTGCCTCGCCCGCCAGGAGGGGATCTCGGGAGACCCACCGCAGTGCCCTGAGGAGATGGGTCAGGACCCCAAGTTCCACCTACCAGAGGAGCACAGGTGTCCTCTGGGTTAGTATAACCAGCAGCGACCAGAGTGGATAGGTGAGAGAAACTTCCAGAAGGTATGAACAACCATGGCTTGTATCAAATGGGGTTTTAAAATCAACCTGGAGCTGGGCGTGGTGGCGCATGCCTGTTTGCCCAGCACTCGGGAGGCTGAGGCAGGAGGATCGTTGTAAACTGGAGACCAGCCTGGGCTACAGAGTGAGCTCAAGGCCAGCATGAACTGTAGAGGGAGACCCTGTCTCAAAAAGACAATAATAATAATAATAATAGTAATAGGCCAGGGATTTAGTTCAGGGCACAAGCCAAAAATAAATAAATAAATAAATAATGATCATAATAAAATCAATCTGGGAGCTGGGCGTGGCACCACAGACCTGTAATCCCAGGGCTCAGAAGGCTGAGGCAGGAGGGTCACTGTGAGTTCAAGGCCAGCCTGAACCTCGCAGTGAAACCCTGTCTCAAAAAAAAAAAAAACCAAACACAAGGGACTGGGGACTTAGCTCAGTGGTGTAAGTGCCTGCCTGGCCAGCACGAGGCCATGAGTTTAATCCCCAGTACCACAAAAAAAAAATAAAATAAAGTAAAATAAATAAAATAAAGTCAGTCTTCTCCAAGTAGTTTGTATTTTTAACAGCATAAAAAGTAAGAAAACAGACACACAGAGAGGCAGAGTGAGCAGCCACGGGTTACAGACAGATGGGAAGAGCCGGGCCGGGCCTCTGGAGCCCCCACCCCAGGCTGCACAGCCCAGTCTCTGAGCAGAGCCTTCCCCAGGTCCCGAGGCTCTGCTGATCAGTGCCCCCTCTCCACACACCCCTACCAGCACTTGATTGGCCGCTCACCGCCCACCCATGTCCTACCCTGCTGAAGCTTAATCTGATTTGGGACCTCTCACTGAAGGTTGCTCTCATTTTGGGGAGGGAGGCTTACAAAGGGAATCAGGTGGTGGCACATGCTTGTAATCTCAGCACTAAGGAGGCGGGGCGGAGGCAGCAGGATCAGTTCTAGGCCGGCCTGGGCTACCTAGAGAGACCCTGTCACAAAACAAAACAAAGCAAAACCAAACTGGGGTAGATGAAAGAGATTCCTTTCAAATTGTTTAATTCTGGCTTCCCCTGCAGGACAGGGAAACAGAGCATTTTGGCATCTTCCTGCTTTTTCCCAAATTTCCAAAATTTCTGCAGTGGCTTTTACAGTAAAGGGAAAACAACAGCAAACATTAGATTTCACAAACCCTTCTTCCTGGCTCCATTACCTACGGAAGGTAAGCTCTGCACTGGCTCCCTGACGCCCCCTACCCCTCCAGGGATGTGTCAGGACCTGTCACCTCTGCATAGCCACTTTCTCCATCTGGAAGGCGTGTTCTAGCCAACCCCAGAACTCCCAGTCATTCTTCAAAACCCAGCTCAGGCACCAGCTTCCCAAGCCTGTGTGTCCCGTGCCTGGTCACCGTCCCTTCCTGGACCTCGTGGAGGTCTTCCGCTGCTCTGGTGACAGCCCTACTTTTGCTTCATTTTGCCTTACTTGATGGCCATTTCTGGAGCCAGGGCTATTTAGATACATGCTTGCAATCCCAGAGGAAGCTGAGATGGGAGAATCACTACAAGTTCAAGACCAGGCTGGGCTACACAGTGAGTTCAAGAGGCACATAGGAGAAAGTCTAATCACTTTCCATTCATTGCTTTCTCTACTCTTCACAGCAACCCCAAAGGAATAGTACTGATAGTATCTCCATTTTTTATGTGATAAAATTGAGGCTCAGAGGGGTTAAGTGACTTATGAAGGATCACACAGCAATTGCCCAGCAAAAGAATACAGGTACCCAGATCTATGATTCCAGAATCAATGCCCCTAACCAGAATCCATACACTTTAGCTGAAGAGGACAGTGGAGAGCCAGGGTGGAGTCAGGAGACCCAATCCCAGTGTAATAGTGGTTTCTCCTTGGGGCAGGGAGTCCCACAGTCAGGGCAGGAGGGACAGGCAGTAGAAGGGGAAGCCACTCACGGGCCTCCCTGTTCCGGTTCTTTCCAGAATCGCTTTGCCGCCCCTGGTTCGGCTGGTTGGAGCTAACCCATCTCCAGCTTTGATCTCTGCGGCTCAGCTCGGTCGCCATGGAGACGAGTCCACTGCGCCAGGCTGGGGGAGAGGTGCGGAGTGCGCAGGCCTGGCGGGCTTGGGGCACACGCTGGGTGTTTCCGAGGCTGTTTACTTCCTGTCATTTTAATTAGCACCCAAATCACCCACACACTTCCCAGTTTGAATTGATCCAGCTGCCCCAGCTGCTGGGGGCAGGGGCGCAGTCGAACCCTGTGAGGGAAGAGAGGTCCCGAGGCCCCTGCTTTGGGGTGAAGCCCCACCCGGCAGAGCTCCGCCTGCTTCTGCGGCAATGTTGGAGCTGGGGTGCTGGTCCCCGCCATGCTGCCAGCAAGGGAGTCCCTAGACAGACTCTGTCCTCCTGTTGTCCCCTGTGAGATGCCCAGGCTGGGGACCGGGGAGTAATGTGTGAGAGCAGATTCTGTAACAGCAAAGCTCTATGCTTAAAAGACACAAACCAGAAAGGGGACACAAGAAGAATTAAGATGTGTGATGTCCGTGTACCAGCTCCTCACAGTGAATGTTTTATCACCATGCATTGCAATCGTGTACTAGTAAAAATTAAAATGACACAAACCAGAGCTAGATGAGGCAGCACACACCTGTAATCCCAGCACTCAGGGAGGCTGAGGCAGGAGGATTGCAAATTTGAGCCCAGCCTGCACAATTTATGTTTTAGCAAGACAATGTCTCAAACAAAAAAAATTTTTTTCTAAAAAGGTCTGGGGGTGTAACTTAGGGTGAAGACTCAGGGTTCAATTCCCAAAAAAAAGAAAAAGAAAAGACACAAACCAGGACCACTGGCCCCAGGGTTCTCTGGTACACGCAGTAAAAGTGGGAATGATGGGGGTGGGGGGGGTCCTCACAGTCACAAGGGGCCTTGAATTAGAGACAGACTAAAAAAAGAGGTTTATCAGGAGATTAATAAACTGCAGTTTGTAACCCTATTACGGGATCCTCTTCATAGATCAAGAATGTCTTAAGACAGAAGCAGGCCAGGCGAGGTCCTGTGAGGCCAGGGAGCCTGTGACGGAGCTCCAGTCAGGGATGGGGGACTTGGAGCTGAGCCTCCTGCTCCCTTCCTGGGGAACAGCCACAGTGGCTCCGATGGACCCAGCCTGGGACCAGGAGCCCTGGGGACCTGGTACCTGTCACACCCAGCGAAGCACCATGGAGCTGGCCACTAAATGCCTGTCCTCTCTCAGAGGGGAGGCGCAGGCCATGTGTGAGGCCCAGACAAACTGAAGGAGACTCTCACCTCCCCCACTTTTCCCCTCCAAGGAATTGCCTTGAAGGGCAGAAATGTGCTCAGCGTCCTCAGGGCCTGTGTGCCAAGAGCTGGCCTGGGCTCAGGAATGCCCTTACCAACACCCACCTGGAGCCTGGGCCTTGCCTCCTGCAACTCCAGGGCCTTCTCAGTTGCTATACCAACCTTGGTTTTTGTTCTCTAAAGGACAGAAAGCTGGGCATTGTAGCACATACCTGTCACCCCAGCAATCAGGAGGCTGAGGCAGGAGGAGTGCTTGAATTCAATGCCAGCCTGAGCTATGTAGTGAGTTCAAGGTCAGCCTGAACCACATAAAAGGACCCTGTCTCAAACCCCCTCACCCACACAAAAGAAAGCACAAGAAAGCAGGAGGCTCCTTGTGCCTTGGGGACACAACTGCTCTCCACCGAGGTACCTGTCTCCCCCTTCCCCCGCTGCTGGTCTGATGGGTGGCTGGCCTGCAATGCTGCAGACTAAGGACCGGGAGGCTGGGGACAACTCTACTTCCTTTTCTCATTCATTTCTATTCTACAAATGAAAGGCTGGAAGTCAGGGGCCTGGTTCTAGCAGTATCTGTCCCAACTTTCTGAGGAGCAGAAAGGAGAGGAGATGCCCCCCTCCAAGAACTGCCACCACTTAGAGAGCAGAGCTCTAGCGCCTCCTCCTCGCTGCTTCACCCCAGGGTGCAGATTCCTGGAGAGAAAGCTGAGCACAGGGAACTCACTGCTCCTGCAAGGAACCACGCAGAGACATATTATGGGCTACATGTTTGCGTTTCCCAAATTCTTATGCTGAGGCCCTAACCCAATGGCATGTATGAGGCGGGGTCTTGGGACAATGATTCAGCTCAGATGTCATCATAAAGGTGCAGACGGGACGAGTGCCCTTTCAGAGAGGATCTCGCCATGTAATTCAGGCTGGCCTTGAACTCACTAGGTAGCCCAGGATGGCCTCAAATTTAAAGTGATTCTCCTGCCTCAGCCTCCCAAATGCTAGGATTACAGTTGTGTGCCACCACACCTGGCTGGGATCAATGTCCTTAGAAGAAGAGAAAGAGACTAGCGCTTGATCCCTCTGCCAAGTGAGGACACAGAGGGAAGACTGCCACCAAGCAGCAGCCCCGAATCTGCCAATGCCTCGACTATGGACTCTGTAGTCCTGGACATAGAAGAAATTCATTTCTCTTGCTAAACTCATCTCTGCTCCAGGCTCTTCTTACAGCTGCCCAAAGTGCTACAGTGGCTGGCGCCTGTGTCCCAGCCTGGGGTTTGGCCCACATGCCATGAGATCCAATTTCTCAGGCCCCAGGCAATACACACCCAACCCTGACCGGGCACAGGTCCTGGGGGTGGGGGGCGCTCAGTCAGCAGCATGGGTGGTGGGACAGGGTGAAGCACGACGTTGGAGTGGCCGCTGACAGGCTCTTGGGTTATCTCTCCTGAGTCACAGGAGGCCAGGGCCTCGTGGGTCATTTTGTTCAGCCTGCCCGTCATATCAATGGGACGCTCAGAGCCCAGAGAAGCAAAGCAGCTGCCGGAAGGTCACACAGCTGGTCTGTCCTCTCCCCAGGAAGAAGAGAGAGTACCCCCTCCCTGAGCGCTCCCACACCTCAGGTGGCCTCTGCCCTCCTGGAGAATGGGCTGGTGCTGACCCTTCTTCCTCCTCAGACTCCTGGAAGATGAGAGGAACACATAGCACCTGGCAGCCTCTCTGTGCAGCAAGGCTGCCCCACCCCTTCCCAGGCTTAGAGTCCCACCTGGCCTTCAAGAACCCCCTCAGACTTCAGTCTGTGTCCCCTCACATGGCAGAGGGATCAAGTACCAGTCTCTTTCTCTTTTTCTAAGGACACTGATCCCAGCCAGGTGTGGTGGTACACACCTATAATCCCAGCACTTGGGAGGCTGAGGCAGGAGGATTACTTTAAATATGGGGCCATCCTGAGCTACCTAGTGCTGACACTGCTCTAGAGATGCCAGCTGGGCAGTGGGAGAGGAGTTAGAAGCCCAGGGGGAGGAGGTGGCCTGGGAAGGACCCAAGCCCAATATGGAATCTTTTCTGACCCACTTTTGGGTTCGCACACGCCCACACTTCCCCACAAACATCTGTGCCACACATTCTCATACTCGAATTGACTTATGTGTGTGGGGATGAAGGAGGGGTCACGAGGGAGCCCCTGTGTGGCTCATACTTATTCCTGCTGCTGCTAAGAACATGAGAATGACACCAGGGCCACAGGCAAGCTGACTCTGAGCTGACCCAGGGTCACCAGGAAGTCATCAGTGCTTAGATCTGCAGTGAGCCAGTAAATCAGTGAACAGGCAGAGTTGCCCTTGGCTCGGAGACGGAGGCAAGGCGTGGGCCAGCCCAGAACCGGCTTCCATCTGCTGGTTTCTGCGGGAGACGGCGCCGCCCACGCGAGATGCCCTCCAGTCCTGGGGCCCCAAGATGCCCAGCGCTTGAGCCTTTGCATCTGTCTCCGGGCAGGAAACAGAAACTGAGCCGGGTCAGAACCTGAACCCAGGCCTGAGCTATCCTGGCACCCTGCACCCCCAGTTCTTCCTGGATGGGAATTGTCTCTGGGGTGTTCCTGGTCCCTGGTGGGGAGTAGGCTGGCGGTAGGAGGTACTGCTCCTGCCCTGGGCATCTGGGGGGTCTGGAAGGATGCAGGCAGGGGTAGCTGGTTCTCCAGGACAGATCCTCCTTTTTACATCACTAAGGGCCCTAAAAACCAAAGCCCAATCCGCTGACCTGGATGCAAACCCCACTCTGCCAATTCCTGGCTTTTGACCCTGGGTCAGTTACTTCATTCCTCTGAGCCTCAGTCTTTTTGGTCATCAAATAGGCAAACTACAGAGGAACAGTCACACAGGTTGTTGAGTACGAGTGCCCACTGCAGGGACTGGCACGCCTGCTGCTATTAACTGTGAGTCTCCAGGTGACAAGAGCAGTGCTCAGTCCCACAAATGTGGTCAATGTAATGGAGGAGTACAAAAGTCGAGGGGAGCCAAAAAAAAGGAGAATGGTCAGCTCCTTGTGGCCATGTTCTCAGGAGCCCACCGTGACAGTCAGTGCAGAGGCCACCTCCTCCCCAGCGTCCCCCAAGAGGCCTGCGTGCTCTGTTCTGAGGTCCTGGGCCCACACTCTTCTACCGTAGGGAGTGAATCGGGAGGTGCCGCATTGGGGAACAGGAGGTGGCGTGGTGGTGCTTGCCCTAGTCCCAGCACTCTGGGAGGCTGCAGTGGGAAGACTGAGCTCAAACCCAGCCTGGGCAATTGAGTGACTTGGCAAGATCTTGCCTCAAAGTAAAACATGTTTAAAAATGGGCTACGGCTGTAGCTCAGTGTGAAGGTCCAATCCATGGTAGTTCTTAGAAATTAAAAAAAAGAAGCAGAAAGGAGGGAGGAAGGAGGAAGAAAGGAGGCGGGAAGGGTGGGAGGGAAGCAAAGCCCAAGGCTGTGCAGGGCAGGGCACAGCCAGATCTTCAGGTCAAGCAGCCAGGCACAGTGACATGGCCCCATCTCCCAGCCACCGCCGCCCTCCTCCCTGGCAGCAGAGTGCGGGCTTCACAGGGCCCCGCTGGGCCCAGGATGTGCAGCCCGCGCCCGCTGGAGGGAGGATTACTCCGCTGGTAAATCCTGCCTCCCCATAATCCCCGAGCTCCGAGAAAGGAGGCTAAACTGCCGGCTCCTCACCAGCCCCCACTGGGTGCGGAGGGGAGGCCTGCGCTTTGGCCTTCTCCTCCACCTTTTCTGAGCCCCTGGACGCGGGTCCCACCATCTCCCCACTCTGTTCCAGCACCGCTATTTAAGAAAGACACCTTGGAGGCCTTCAAAACTCTTTCCTAACAATGTCTCACTTCTCTTGTCCCTGCCCAGGGACCCCATGCCATCTCGTGACTGAACCATGAATAGGGCCAGAGGAGGGATGGGACTAGTGCTGGCAGATTCCCTGTGTACTGTCAGTGCACTGCACAACTCCAGGGGGCTCCACTCACATGGTGGCTCCACTAGAGTTATGCAATGCTGTGGCTCTGAGCTCGCAAGCTGCTTCTTGCTTTTCTGCAAAAGCTGCCAACAGATTCCCACGGCCAGGTCCTCCTGCCCAGCCTTCTTTGTCCGGCTTCTCTCCCGAACCCTGGCTTCCAGCAGCCTGGTCTACCTTAAAGGGAATCAGCCTACCAAAGCCTGAGGCTCCCCATCAATATATATATAGCCTAAAGCACCGCATGGCACCCAGGGGATCAGGTCCTGCAGAATTTCAAATCTGGGGCCTCCCTTCCGATGAGAATGCAGGAAGGAGAAAGCTATTGGAACCAATCCAGGGAGACAGGTGGGCAACCCTGTGCCGGGGGTCAAGCAGTCAGTCAGTTATTATTCTCACCTGCTGGGCTGGCTACTGGAAGCAGGTGGAGGAAGGGAGGTAGAAGGGATCTTATTTTTAAACCTCTACTGTTCTGATTAAGCATCTCTTTTCCTTCTGACCTTCACCAGTCCCATTTCCAAGGATCAAACAGCCAGCCAGTCGGAGAGAGGCCTGGACCGGTGACACAGGGCTCTGGACCGGCAGCCGGCTCCACCCCCTCACTGCTGGGCCCCAGGGCCTCTGCCCAGGCAGCCCAGGAGACTGCGGCGGATGGGGCTGGGCCCGCAGGTGCCAAGAGAGGACTCCAGTTCCCCGGGCTGGGCCAGCCTTGTGTTGAGCACAGGCGGAGCCCCATGGCCCACTCCGAAGTCCAGGCCATCCAGCCTGGGGACCTGGCTACTGCGGTTCCTCCTTCCCTGCCTCACATGGTGCAGCAGGGTATCACAGGAATCACAGGAATCACAGGTGCTTTATAGAAATTTCTAAGGAACCTGCGGATGCACGCTGCTGACAGGGAATGACAAAGGTCGCGGTGTGGCCCGTGTTGCACTAGGGGGTCCCAGGAAGAGTCTGGAGACTGAGGCCCAAGGACGCGGGTCCTAGACAAGGCTTTCTATGGTCGCCAGGATGAGCCGCGTCTCCCCCATAGTCGAACCCAGCCCCCCGGGTTCCCGGGGCCCAGCCACGCCCTCACCGTTCACCCCGGGGGCCCATCCACCCCCAGGCCTTCTGGGAGCCGCCTCCGAGTTCCCCTCTGAGCTACAGGTGCAGGTAAACAAAGTGCTGCAGCAACGCCCGCGCCCGCAGCCGCCTCCCCGCCCCCAACCCCGCAAAGTTCGGGCCAAGGTTAAGCCTGGGTTGGGGCGCGAGCCCGCCAGCAAACCCCCACCTCCCGCTTCTAGGTTCTCCCTCTGCTTTCCAAGCCCTCCGAGCGGCAGCTCCCTCTCTCCTTCCAGCTGCTGGCTCTCCCCAGGCGGGGGTCCAGCCTCCCTGGGTCCCGAAACCCAGCCTAGGTTGGTGCGCAATGGGTTCCCCCTCTATGTGGGGACCCCAGACCGGACTCTGGAGGTCACAGGCCCCCGGCCGCTCCCCGCTACGGACACGCCTTCCACCGCCTCACCTCGAGAGTTTGCAGGGGCCTCCAAGTCAAAGCCCTGGCACCTTCCCCCCTACCCGGAGTCCCGTCCCCCAAAGCCACAGTGGGGACCCGGGGCACCCTCGCAGGCGGCGGCCCCACCCAGACCAGCGCCTTCCTTCCGCAGTGCCCAGCATGTGCCGCCTGCAGGGCACCAGCTGGGGACAGGCCCGGGGGCGGCTCCCCAGAAGGGGAAACGGCCCGCGGTCTCGCACCCCGCACCCCATAGCTGAGCCCGCCGAGCGCTCTCCCGACTCGGCGTCCTCTAGCCTGGGATTTGCGGGGCGGGGGCGACACTGGGGGGTCCCAAGCCCCCAGCCGCGGGGACACAGGAAGGGGAGCGACAGGGACTCCCCGCGTTGTTTACTCAGCCGCCGGGGGTGCTGGGGTCCCCGCTCCGCCGCTTCCACCCCACACCCGCACCCCGCGCCCTGCGCGCACTCACGTCTCGGAAGCGGTTCCAGTGCTTGATCTTGCCGCTGTACTGCGAGATGGACGACAGCCATTGCTCGTCCTCCATGAAATTGCCGGGGGTCTCGCCCTCCTTGAGCCCTTTGGCGTCGCCTTCGGCCAAGGCGGCCGCGGCCAGCAGCAGCAGCGGCAGCGCCAGGCGCCCGCAACCCAGGGCGCGCATCGCGGTCGGGGTCGGACCGGGGGTCTTGACTTGTGCCGGCTGAAACGTCCTTCCTGCCGCCCCGCTGCTGGGGAGCGAGCGAGCGAGCGAGCGAGCGCTGCCCGGTCCCCGCCCGGCCCCTCCTGCGCTCCGCTCGGGCTGGCGGTGGGGGTCGCGGCGGAAATGTGACCTGGTTAGGAGATGCGCTCGTCTGCTAGTGCTCAGCGCCGGGCGCGGAGAGGCAGAGGGAATCAGAGAGGCTGCGCCAGCAGGGGCTGTGTCTGTAACTGTAGCATCGGCATCACGTTTGACATCATCATACCTGCTTGGGAAAAAAAAAAAAAAAAAAGGAAAAGGAGGGGGAGATTTCAAAGCGGAGCGCTGGCCGAGAGCGCGCGACGCGTCAGCCGCAGCGCAGCCCGGTGCCCTGGGAGTTGCAGACCAAGGAGGCAGAATCCTCAGCTGTCCCTGCCACCTCTCCCTCCGAGAGTGGAGAACAAGGAGATGAGACCCGGGTGTCCCTGGGGAACACGGGATGGGGAGAAGACGCAAAACTCTCCGGTTACAAAGCCGGCCAGCTCAGGTGTCTAAAAGCGAATGTGGCCGCGGACTGGCTTTTTCTCCCCGGCCTCCCACCCTGGGGGCCTGCGCCACAGCCCTGACAGCTGGCTTCCTGCGAGTTATGGCTCTGCCATCATGGGTGGCTTCCTTAAGACAAAAGCCATGGAACTGGCAGCCTCAGAACTATTGCTCCCCAGCCCCGGCCGCATGCTCTTTTCTAGGCGAGTCCTGCGCCCTGAATGGCTGGTAAGACAGGCGCAGATGTCCTCCTCCCCAGCAGCTGTTTAGAGGCTGTCACCCCTTTTGTTAGCTCTTCCTAAGGCAACCCTAAAAGGCCATCGTCTGGGCATTTCATCTGCCCTGCGGCTGCAACTCTGGAAAAGGCACATTTGCTCACAATCTGGACCTCACTTTGGATTTAAGGAGACGCTGGGGATGGGATGACATCGGAGGCAACCGGTTTTGTTGGAGGGGTTTAGGTTTTTGTTAAATCTGTGACCTTCATCATTGCCTGCAGAGCTGTCGACATCCCAGTTGAGAAGGCTGGACGCTGGGCGCAGTCCCAGGATCACAGCAGAAACAGGGTGAGGTTTACATTACCAGTACATCGAAGAGGAAACAGATACTCTGACAGCACAAAGCATATTGAACTTTTGGGACCCAAGCCCCAGATTGTGTTTTTATAAAAGACGTGGCTTCTGGCTGTGATCTTGGAGAAAAAAAAAATCAAAAGCAATGAAAACTGTGATCTTAATCAGTTGGAAAAAAAAAAATAGGTTACCAGGTTCCCAGTCACAGAACCTGGCCTGCTGGGAACTTTAATGCCTCTGTGGCCTGGGGGGGGGGGGGCTTGGGAAAACAGAAAACAATAGCTCTCTTCCTTTTCTTCCGGCCTTTACAGGTGGATTTAGTGCCGGTGTCCCCACCCCTCGGTAGCCCAGGCAGCCATCGCTGGGGGCAGCAGAGCCCTGAGTGGTGGAGTGGCTGGCTTGGGATGTAGACGGGCTGGGGTGAGGTGGGCGAGCCCCATTTTCTATCTGTACATTAATGGTAGGTAATACCACCCACCTCCTCAGCCTGCCGGGAACTTCAGTAACATTAATACTAAGTGCCTGGGCATAATGAGCATTTAAAAAAGAAGTTACTTCCCTCAGGTTGGAAAGAGAAGACTATGATGTCTCAAAGGTCTGAAGAGTTACTAAAATGTACCCCCTCCTCCTACCTGTCTCAATCCTGGTCTTTTAGTAAAGATATCATCAAAGCATGGAGGGATAAAGCCCAAATGTCATCGCCCTCCAGTTCTGCTGTTATCTCAAGAGGCCCCTGGTCTGCTAGAGTTCCAAAGATGCCCAGTGAAGAGTCTGGAAAAGCACTGATGAGACAAGCGTCGGAGAGCGCAGCTGTGTGCAGGCTTGTGATGCAGAGAGCACTCCCACACCCCTGGCAGCTCCTCCAAGACCAGCCTCCCGCTGCACCTCCACACTGGGTCAATATTGGTCCCGTGCAGAAAGCAAATCACCATGGCCCAAGCTTGCTAACTAAGCCAAAGGTGAAGCTCTTCATACAGGAGAAACCAATTCAGACAATCGGTATAAAGGCTGTAGAAAATGGCTGATAATTTCAGCCTGTAAGAAGAAAGAAAAGGTTTTCTTAATATTAGATTGGCAAATCAGCCTTTGCAAATCAGTGTTCCCAAACCCAAGACACTGCTCGATGTATTTGTTAAATGGTGCATATATTGATGCTTTTTTTTTTTTAGTATTTAATGCTCAGCAGTACAAAGTAGAGAGAGAAATTTTGGTTTTTAATAAGAAATCTAAATTTAGCTACATCTAGAAGACCATATGATCCCATGTCTAGATGATCCCACAAGTGCAAAAAGATAAATGCAGAGACATCCAGTCCAGAATTATTCATAATACCAACCCTAGAAACCAACTCCATGCCCATTAGTCAGAGAACAATTGCAGTCACAAGTGTGTCTCAGGTCAGGTGTGGTGATGTACACCAGCTACTAGGGAGACTGAGGCAGGCGGATCGCAAGTTCGAGGCAACTTAGCAAGACCCTGGCTTGAAATAAAAAGGGCTGAGGATGTATTCCAGTGGTACAGCATGCCTAATGTGGGTGTGTGTGTGTGCAAAGGATGATTGTGCACATTTAAAAAAGAAAAATGGTATTGATCTGCATCTGCTGACAATCAATGTGTCAACTACGTATTCCTGGATGAACAAGCTCATTATGGAGGATTATGCATTAGCCACAGGGGACGTAAGTCCATGCTAGAAGGCCATCGTGCACTAGTCCCTCAGTCTCCCGCACACAAGAAATACAAAGATCACTGTGTTAATTCATGAGCTGATCAGTTTTTAAAGAGGAAGAGTTTATTTTGGCTCATGGTTTCAGGGACTTCAGTCCATGATTGAGCAGGCCTGCTGCTTTAAGCCTATGGGAACACCAAACCTGTGGACCCCACAAAACTTTTATGTGAGTGAGAAATACATTCAGAGTCACCATACTTAAACATAAAACTAAGAGCCTAGATGATCATCAGTGGTCTAGGTTATAGGCTTAAAATAAAACCTAAGAATTTAAACATTTTATTAAATAATAGCAATATATCAATATACTAACAAAAAACAAAATAATATATTTTACAAGAAATAAATATATCCCATCCCCATTAGGGCGTGGGACTGCTTGGCATTTTCATAAGTCTCTTCCACTCCTGCTTCAGCAGGAGCCAGCTCTGTTATCCTGCTGGATTCTGCATGACAGCAGTGCATTTGGTTTTCAGGACCACCACACAAAGTACAAGCAGACCACTCAGCTTCGACAACTAAAATTTATTTTCTCACAACTCTGGAGGCCACTACTGTAGTTCAAAACCCAGATGTCAGGAGGTTTGGTCTCTCCTGAAGCCACTGTCCTTAGCTCGTGGACATCCCAGGCTGTGTCCTCGCTCACGATTCTGCGCACACTCGCCCATGTCTCTTCCTGTGTCTACATTTCATTGTCTGTGGCGGACTCCAGGTTGGTCAGGGCCTTCAGCAGCCCATTTAACTTAGATCTCTCTCTCTCTCTCTCTCTCTCTCTCTCTCTCTCTCTCTCTCTGCCAGCCTCCCATCTCCAAATACACTCACACTGTAAAGCACCGGGCAATTAGGGTCTCAACACAGGCCTTCTGCTTGATATATATATATTTTTGGTAGCGGGGATCGAACTCAGGACCAAACTCAGGACCTCATGCTTGCCAAGCAGGTGCTTGTGCCACTGAACTAAACCCCTGGCTAATACAGGTCTTTTGGAGGACACAATTTTACCCATTCAGATATAGATGAAAACAGCCAAAAAGGGCAAAAATGGAGGACTAAGGGCAAACTGCATTAAATCACTGAAAACATACATTTACACCTAAACCTACCCACTTACAAAATTCTATAGACCACAAGAAGACACAAATGGGTATTCTATTAACCATCAGAGTGAGGTTGCCATGTTTCACAGCTGTACCATGAAAAAAAGAATTTTTTTTTGAGACAGGGCTTCACTATGCAGTTCAGGTTGGCCTTGAACTCACAGCAATTCTCTCACCTCAGCTTCTCCAGTGCTGGGAGCAGAGGCATGAACTACCACATCCGGTCCACCTTCTTATTCTTATGAAAATAGTCTGGACCTCACAGATCCCTCCCTAAATGGTGCTCAGGGATCCTCAATAGTCAAAAGCCCACAGTTTGAGAATCACAAGTATATGCTGTATGACCTTGGGCACATTTCAAAGTTGTTAAGCCTCAAACTGTAGAACCAGGATAATTATACCAAGTTAAAAGGATTGCTATAAAGATCAAACACACAAACATATAACAAGTGGAAACATTCCATTTATCTTCACTGTTACTTGTGTAAAATCATCTAACTTTTATTATTAGCTATGTGCTTAAAGACAAATGGGTAGTTATCTCTCGGTGACAAAATTCAACTCGCAAGCATTTAGATTGAAGTTCATTGTGTTTTGTTTTGTTTTGTTTTGTTTTGTTTTAATTGAAGTTCATTGAACCTGCATCCTCCTGTGAGCCAGCAGCAGTTAGGGGCCGGGAGGAAAAGCAAGAAGCCAACCTGTGCCCTCCTGTGAGCCAGCCAGTGCCTGGGCTGGGAGACAAGAGCACTGCTGCCCTGAGCTCACTCCTGCCCCCACCCCCCAGCAGCTGGAGGATTTGGAGGAACACAGGCTGAGATGATAGCAACTGAGGTAAAAAAACAAAAACAAAACTTATGATTGTATTGTTTGATTGACTTTACAGTCCTAAAGCTGATAATCTGAATATCTATTTAGAGGATAACAATATACAATACAGCAACAATTGAGGATTTCCTTCTGTCTTCTTGTTGAAATACAATATTGTTCTGTTTTGTTTTATTCCCTTTAAAATAAAAAAAATTAAAAGATAAGTTGAAGTTCAGCATCACACACTCACAGAAGCTATATGCTTGATGTTTTCTCAGAATGAACTTATTTTATTTTTAAAAATTTTTTTACAATAAAAGAAAGAAGGCTACATTGCATTCCTCATGACAGCCCACCCTGTGTCCTCCAGGCTGTACTTTATTTTACTTTTTCTCTCCTTTCCAGCCCAAAATCACTATGCAGAGCCAGTTTCTCCCTCATTTTTCACTTTTGCTTTTCAATTAAACTTTGCTACCACTTTTTGCTGTTTTGTTTTTTGCTTGTGTCATTCAGTTCTTTGTTCAAGACAAGAAGAACATGGAATCCAATTCCAGAAGGAGAAGTCAGCAACCCAAAGCCCAAACTGAACAGCATCTGGTGAGAAGGCTTAGAGCAGATGGAGAACATTTGGGCCAGCTGTGTGAGGGACCCAGCACCTGTGTGAGAAGAACCTGCTGTCTTGGGGTGACCATCAACACCTATGCAAACCAATGCTGAATCAGCTTCCCAGCAAGACGGCCTTGGACCGGAGTCCTTCCTCTTACTGACCAGCTGGCTTTTTAAATTTTCTTTTCTTGAAGAAAGAAAGAAAGAAAGAAAGAAAGAAAGAAAGAAAGAAAGAAAGAAAGAGCGAGCAAGCTGAGCATGTTGGTGTATCCCTATAATCCCAGGACTTGGGAGGCTGAGACAGGAGAATTGCCATAAATTGGACACCAGCCTGGGCTATATAATGAATAAGCCAGCGTGACATAGCAAGACCATCTCGGAGAAAACAAAGTTCAAAGAGAAAGGTATTAATGAGATCCACCCGCACCACCCTTCTCACCCCGGCAGCCACAGCCTGTAGCATTGCGCTCCTGCAGTATACAGGGAGCCGCCCTGAGGCCTTCTGCTGACTCAGTGTACCTCTGCTGCCTTCCGGCTCCCTCCAGCTCCAGGAAAGGAGCACAGAGCACGATCACATGCTGAGAGCTGGCTCGTTACAAGCCTAGTTTCCATCCCATGCCCAGTTTAAGAAGCCCTGGACCTCATTTAAAACATAATCATTCTGAGTAATATTTATACTATAGTCATCCTGAGAATGGAATTCATTTAGGGTAACTCATTGTGTACCCACCAAAAAATTTTTATTTTCCATCACAAAGTTCCCTGCAAATGGCAACAAAGATTTTGTAAAACGATAGTGGTAGGAGTCCTTTTTTTTTTTTTTTTTTTTGAGATAGGGTCTTGCTATACAGTTCAAGATGGCCTTAAACTCACTATGTAGCCCCGGCTGGCCTTGAACCTGCAGCAATCTGCCTGTCTCAGCCTCCCAAGTGCTGAGATGACAGGTGTGAGCCTCTTCTCAAAGGCACTGAGGGTGAAGTCAGTGCCTCACAGGCTGGCTGGAGCAACTTAAAGGTACAATGAATTATTTCAGGTCAGAATGAACTGCTAAGGGGTAACATTCAGCCATAAAAGTTAGAAATACAGTAGCAAATATTTACCCCATTACCATCTGGTAACAAGAGACCTTGAATCTTTTATTCCTTCTTTCTTTTAGGGTGAAGGGATGAAACCCCAGGCTCTCTTCACTCATCAGCAGAACCCTGAATCTGCAAAAATTATTTTAGGTTCATCTAAACTTTCCTGCTTTCTATCACAGTTGGTTTTTCATAAAAGTTCTACTTCAAAAGAACCTGCTGTTTTCTGTATTTTCTTTAGTGCTACACTATTCTCAAGACTTGCTTACACATTTTCAGAAGGAAAATTTAAAAGAGGAATTAAATTTTTTTCCAGTTCTACCAATATCTACCAACATACAGCATTCTAGAAAACACAAGGATGTAGAGCGTATGCGTCATTAACCATCCAAACGAGGGTGTTACCATGTCACGGAGCCTCTGGGAGTGACACTGTATGCCTGTGAGAGAATGAGTGAAAAAGGCTGTAACTTGGAGAAAATTACTATGAAACACATGCTTCTGTGCACAGAGAATAGTAACCTCTGGATTTCTAGTTCTATTGAGAATTTAGTATTTGATATGTAATGTTACATTTTCTAAAACTGAGCCCAAAGACATTTTCTAAAACGCAGCCCAATATCCTGCAACCTAAGTCATAAGACACCCCAAAGAAGACATCTTTACCTGGGCTTGCTACCTGCTGGCCTGTGAGAGGACCTGGGGGACAGACAGCACCACATGACATGGGGTGCTGGACGCCTGGTCAGGTCCTGACTCAGGGCCACCCGGGACACACTCAGTCCAAGGTGCTGAGGTGAGACGACATCACATATTAATAACATGGTACCATGAACCCTCAAATAACACAATTCCACCAGGAGAAAACAGAGGTCACTGGGGAGAAAGTGACCCTAGAGGCATTAACATGTAAGTCCCAGGTGAGTGGAGCAGCGATGGGGGTGACAGTGTCACACAGAGACTCGCAGGAAGCACGGCTGCCGTGGAAATGCATTTATTCACAAGTGATCTGTGTGGTCTCCCTGGAGGACAGACACTGTCCTCTCAACTCAGCAACCTCACTACAGATTCAGGGGAAAAGTCGAGAACAGAAAGGCAGCGTCACGGTGAGAGTGGGGCAGGAGGAACAGGCAGAAGAGGGTGTGCAGGAGGAGGAAGAGGAGTGGGGGTGGAGTCTGAGGGCTGAGCAGCTCACATTCTTCTAGAACTTTCTGTGCAGTCCTGTGGAGGTCATCGTTTCTTTGCAGCCACCCTGAGAAAAAAACAGAAAAGAGCGATAATACTGCAACTCCAGCAGAAGTGCAGGAAAGCGGGAGTGAGGGTGGGCAACAAATATCTTAAGGACCAACTTTAGAAGAACATGGACAGATCAGACAGATTAAAGTGTGTAACAGTTTTATTAAAGTTTTAAAAAAATTTTTTCAGTACTGGGGACTGAACCCCAGACCTACTCACTGAGCCACATTCCCCCTTTAAAGAAATTTTTGGGGAGTCTCCCTAAGTCACTAAGTTGCCCGAGATGGAGTTATACTTGTGATCCTCCCGCCTCAGCCTCCCAGCATATTAGGATTATAGGTACCACCGCAGCTGGTAAATTCTGTAACTTTTAACAGTTATTTTGATGAAGATAAAACTCTGGGTAGTAAAGGAATTAAAATAGGATCCTGAAGAGGTATTTGCACATCAGTGTTCACACCCCAATATTCATAATGGCCAGGAGGCAGAAGCAACCCCAGCACTCTGACGGATGAATAGATGAGCAAAATGAAGAATATATATATATATACAGCAGAGTATTATTCTTCTCTAAAAAGGAAGGCAATCCTGTCACATGACATGACATGACACGGGTGAACTTTGGGGACATTAAACTAGCAGTGAAATAAGTTGGTTACACAAAGACACACTGTATGATTCTACTTATAGGATACATTAAAAGTGGGCAAGGTCTCAGACAGAAAGAATAATGGGGTTCCAGAGCTGAGGGGGAGGAGGAGCGGCAGTTACTGTTTAATGTGTACAGAGTTTCAAGTCTTATAAGAGGAAGAAGTTCTAGATATGGGTGGTGATGGCTGAACACTATGCCTTCATTTAATAATACAAATTGTTAAGTGAGCTGTGGTGCCTCAGTCTTATAATTCCAGCTACTTGGGAGGCTGAGGCAAGAGGGCTGACAGTTAGAAGCCAGCCTGCCTGGGCAATTTGGAAGGCCCCGAGGGTCAGTTCAGCGGGAGAGCACTGGACCAGGGTTTCATCCCAAGCACCACACACACACAAAAGCTTAAGACAACAAATTTTATGTTCTGTGTATTTTACCATGAAAAAAAATGGAAGGAAAAACCCAGAATAAGGCCAGGGTGAAAGGCACAGGGCCTCCTAGTGCCCACCGCTCTGCGCTGGCTGGCTGGCTGCTGAGCATGGACGGTCATCAGAGGTGACAGTGAGTTCGGGGGAACCACCCAAGAAAATCACCACCCCAATTTCCGCATTGCCCTCATCCTGGGCATGCAAACCAGGACCCTCTCCTTCAGCACCTCGTGAGGGTGCGCAGCACCCAGTGCTCCCTGAGGTCCGCCTCAGGAGAAGTCAATCTGCCCGCAGGAGGTGTAGTTCCCAAAGCTGTCCACGGAGAACCGCTGAGAGATGTGGATGGAATTGAGCTTCAGAGAACCAAAGTGGAAGTTCTCAAACAACTGGAAAGTAAGAATGGGAGGCCCAGAATGAATGACCCTGAGAATTAGAGGTGAAAATATTAAACATCAGGTTTGTGTCAAACCCCAAGCCACGACAACCCCTCCAAGCCTCTTCTGTTCTTCTTTTTGGCATTCACTGTGAATAAAGATCCTGCAATGGGGCTGGGGCAGGGGAAGAACAGCCAGTTCCTCCCTGATGATAATTCTAGACTCCCCTGGCAAAATGCGCTAGGGAAAGAGGACACAAAGTCACACCCAACCCTATCGATTGAGCAGCTATGGCCAAAGACGTGTAATAAGCAGCCTGCACACATGTGGACTTCCCCTTACTGCCCTCTTGGCCACCCGTGTCCTACTTTGTTACAAATGGACAGAACACAGGCCTCGGCCTGGTCAGCAGAGGACCAACACAGACAGGAGCCAGGGCTCCCGGTCTACAAAAGAGGGGTGGCACCAGCCCTCCGATGGGACACTTCCATTGAATGACTAAACAAGTCCAAGTGGTGTTTATTAAAAACCTTCCACCCTAGTGAATTCAAACACTATGACTGTCTTCCACCTTATGAGAGCTTTCCAGTGGGTCAGGGGGACCAAGGAGCCACGCTCCAGGAGGGAACGCTTTGTGATCTGTACTTTCATATGGCAGAATCCAAGGTGACATCAGAATTCATCCAAGAAGAAAGGGCTTCCCTTCCTCTGTCAGGATTCAAGGACTGCTCTTTCTTAAAATGTCAGCAGGCCTCCAGAGCAGCCCCCCAGCCCCGCAATGCAGATGGACCCAGGGCCTCAGGCGCACCCAACGCTGCCTGAGTGGAACTTAAGGGTGGGACCTTTGCACACTGGCAGTGGCTGCTTCTTCACTTATTTTTATACCATCTCCTGCACCTGTGAACTTCAGCCACTGTTGTCTTTCCCTTCCTGCAATTAACAGCCTAGAAAAATACCTGAGGTTCATTAAAGGCTAACTCGATAAAGCCCAGTAAATATTGATTCTTCGACATGACATCAGTCTGATCCAAAAGATCTATCTGGAGCTTGTATGCTGCACTGTCTTGTCTTTCGGAAAGGTGACCAGCTCTTGCCTGCATCAGTTTATACAATTAACTTCTCTTTCTGGCTTTGGCAGCCTGTTCAAATCGTAGAGAAATCCAGTCCTCGTTCTATAGAGAAACCCAGCCTGAAATGGTTATCTCCTCTTCCTTTGCTGAACATTAATGTGAAATGAAAGCCAGGTCAATGAGACTGAGAGATTTACAGCTTTGCAAACTGATGCCTTCTAGGTACAGCAAACACATAACCAAAGAGGCAGTAACGGACAAGAGAACACAAAACTAGGAGGAATCTCACAATGGTCTCAATGAGTCCTTGTCCTTTAAGGTTTTAAAATATTGATTAGAGTGGAAGACACAGGGCTATTAATCCCCCCACACACACACCTCAGAACTTTCTTCATCATTCTTGCCGCTTTCTAAAGCAGCTCTGCACGGCCTATCGCACTACTGTCTTTAGTTGAGCTGTCCTGCATCAAAACTTTTACCTTTTATGATCATTTTGAATTGTAGCAAAGAGCCAGACACAGTGGCAGATCCAGTGAATATGTGGATGTGTACACAGCATGGTATGCATGTCTGTATGTATGTACGTATTTTTAAGACAGGGTCTCTATGTAGTTCAGGTTGGCCTTGAATTTGCTTATGTACCCCAGGCTCACCTCTAACTCATGGCAGTCCTCCTGCCTCAGCCTCCTGAGTGCTGGGATTACAGATGTGTGCCACCATGCCTGGCAACATAATGTCTTTTGAAAATTTTTTTATTTTAAAGGGGATAAAACCAAGGAAAATAAAACAGAATAAAACCAATAAAAAGTAAACTGGTATAAGTGATACAGGACTTTAAAATCTTAGGAAACCAACAATAGTTACCACAATGCCTTTTGTTGTCTTCACAATAGCTGCAGATACTTTTGAACACAGTAAAAACCAAATGGAACAGAACAGAATGGAAACAATAAACCAAAACCGTGAATGCAATAAAGGACTTCAAAACAAGCTCTAGTCAGTCCAAAATAGCTACCATAATATGTCTTGTTACTTTCAAATAGCTGCTCCTGCCTTCAGATTTAACACAATTAAGTAAAACAAAAGAGAATAAAACCCAACCCAACAAAGCAATGAAAACGATATGGTTTCCCGGCTACGATCACTTTCTGGTGAGGCCTGGATCTCTCCCCTCACAGAGTCTGGGAATGGTGCTGACTCGATGAGAGAGATTTGGGTGTGGCTGTCCCACTCTGGGAGCAGCCGGTGCATGGCGCTGCTTTCCAGACAAGCATCGCCTCCTGAACATAATGGTTTTACCGGAAAAAAAAAAAAAAGGTTTTTATAAACTTGATTTTATAAATTGGATGATGCTAGATACCAGCATTCACTGTTATTTTTGATCATATTATTTTCAGCGAGTACTTTTTAAGGACTGACACCCCACCACCTTCTCTGTTTTCTATGCTTCCAAGTAATGCAGACGACACAGTCACGTGCTGGAAGGGACCTACAACTTCACCGAGCTTTCACTTGTGACCTCCAGAAGGCAGGCTCTGCCAGAGTCCCCTGCTTCTGGTCAAAAGTACACATGATGATAACAGAGTTAGCTGGATGTGACTGTAATGCAGTATTCACACAAATTAAGAGAATGAGTGCAAGCTTTCCCACTCCACCTAGGCCGGTGCAGGCTGGGGAAGGAGGGAGTCAGATCGTAAACTTCCCCCGGGACACGGAGCCCTGGCTAGGAGCAGATAGTGCCACTTCCTGTACCAACCTGCAAGAGGCCGAGATTCAGTAAGGCCAACAAGGTGCGAGCCTTGTAAACTGAAAAATGCCAAAAGTGGGGAGCTTCTGATGGTGTCTTTAAAATCTCTCTGCTCACCTTGACCTGTAGCTGCCTCAGTAACCATCCTCTTTCCTATCTTCGGATAACATGCGAGCAAATGTGTTTCTCATCCGGAAGTTTCTAGGGCAGGACCAATCTTTATGTCAATCTTCCCTCTCTGTGTTCTTGTTCTTTCTGAAAGTTTGTGATGATTTCATAATATATGATTCAGAAACAAATTTTCAGTTATTTTATTGCTTAGTCATTGCTTTGTTTTTAGTTATGCCTTTCTTTTAGGCCTATCAATTATTTCTAGTGACTCACTTAAATGCAAGCGCCATGGAGTGAGGAGTTGAACCCAAGTGTGTACTGCAAGAGCATCTGATAGTAGGCTGCATATGACAATCAATATGTGTAGACAAAATTAAAACTAAAACTAATGCTGTAGATGTCTGTGTGTATCCTTATCTGAATGGAAAAAAGAATGACATGCACTGGTACTGTAAGTTACCATCAGAGAATCCCTGAACACAACTTACCAAAACTGTATTACTTCTACTCTAGGCAAGGGGGACATATCTCTATTCTAACTAGTTTTAAAAAAAATTACTTGTGCCAGGCATGGTGGCACATGCCTGTAATCCTGGCACTTGGGAGGCTGAGGCAGGAGAATTGCTAGAAGTTTGAAGCCAGTCTGGGCTATGTAGTGAGTTCAAGGCCAGTTTAAACTACATAGTGAGACCCTGCCTTAAAAAAAAAAAAAACAGAAATTATTTGTATAACTGCTCTTGGTGGTGTATACTTGTAATCTCACCAGTCAGGAGGCTGAGGCAGGAGGCTCAAGAGTTTGAAGCTAGCCTGAGCTATGGAGCACCATCCTGCCACTAAATCAAACTGAACAGAACCAAACCAGACCAGAAAAAGAACTGTAGTGTGTAATGAAAATTTCACATTCTCCTTCCAATTTCTACTTGCTCATGTGTCAGCTTAATAACTTCTTGGCTCCTGCCTTGAGGTGACTGTCACTGAGCACCTGCTGTCCTGAACTTTCCTGCAGGGGCACAGCCCAGCTGTGTGCAGATGAGAAGGCAGCAAAGCTGTGGACAGGGTGCGCCTGCCTGGTGAACGTGCCTGAGTACCGTGCTTTTCCACACACGCATTCTGCGGAAGTGAAGAGGTGTACTTAGCCAAGACTGCAGCAAAGGCTAAGCGTGGATGGAGGAGCTGAGTGGGGGGGTGCTCCGTAAACGCAGCAGCTCTGAGGCTGGGCCATCTGGAGGACAATCACCTGAGCAGGGCCTCCAAGCAACTACAGGAGGCATGGGGTGTGATAGGGTGGGCTATGGGTGGTTTAGCTGTTTGGGGGGATCCTAAAAGAGGCATGGTGCAAGCCCCATGGTGCAGGTCAGGCCCCAGAGTTTGGTGCTCCCAGCATGGGTAGGAGCACGAGTCAGGAGAGGACTGTTCCAGTGCCGACTGCGGAAGGAAGCAGAAGAGGCGAGCAGACGTCCCCATCCAACTGAGGGAAACTTTTGAGAGAATCTGTCCTCATCCCTCCCTAGGAACCTCACTGCACCCCCAGAGAGAAGGGGCAGAGTCCTCACTGTGCCCAGATGGATTTCTCACCTATCTCGGCACAGGGCTGGCACTTTAGGGCGCCTGTTTGTGGTGCAGGACACCTGCAGTCCCCAGAGTCCAAAGTGGCTCTGCCAGGCCACAGGTCTCCTTCACTTTCCAGAGAACCACTTACAAACCACTGCCCATTGCCGCAAGGCTGCCCCCTCCTGTGAGAAGGGTATTTAAGCTTCAACCACGTGGCCCTTGAGCATGTCACACTCTGCGGCTCCTGGACGCCTTAGCACGTCAGAGGTCGGTATGCTGTTCCTCCTGCCCACTTGTCCACTGCCAGTTCATCCCAGCAAACGACTCGAGCCTCCAGACAGGGAGAGGGAGGGATCCCTCAGCTCTTCCACCCCGTTCCTCCTTTTGACCCTTTTGCACTCCAGCTGGATTTCTCTGTGACTGCCCACTCTTCGTCATACTGAAGTAAAACAATCAGTTTACTCATTTCTTCGGTGCTTCATTTCTGAAGGCTCCTGTACCCCCTAAAACTTAAACAAGCTTGTACCTTTTCCCTTATTAATCTGTCTTTGGTTATAGGGGCCTTAGCCTTGAACCTAGTGATAGAAGAAAAACTTTCCTTGCCTGAAAAATAAGGCAGAAAACTGAGATTTACCCCCAGGCAACCAGATTTACCCCTCACACCCCTGGACTCTGCGGCCCTGACAGTGGGCAGCGCCCCTGAAGGGCCTCACAAAGCCATGGAGGAGCACAATGCAGGTCCCACAGCCTGACAGGAAGCTGTTCTTCCCTTCCACAGCCACCTCTTTTCCTGGACCTGGTCTAAGAGTCAGAAGGCTGAACTGAGCTGAAGGAGTTTTAATTGAATTCAACTAAATAGGTCCACTTAATTAGCTACTTCAATGGAGCAAGAGGAAAACGCTTAAATTACAAGTTTAAAATAACCACAAAAAAAAAAAACAAGAGGTTGGTGTGGTGGTTGAACACCTATAAGGCTGAGGCAGGAGGACTGCCATGCATTGGAGGCCAGCCTGGGCTACAGAATGAATTCAAAGCCAGCCTGAACTACAGCCAGACCCTGTCTCAAAAATAAATAAATAAATAAATCCAGAAACAAATAAATAAGAGAAAAGAAACATGAGCCAGGTGTGGTGGCTCACGTCTGTAATCCCAGCACTCGGGAGGCTGAGGCAGGAGGATCATTGTGAGTTTGAGACCAGCCTGGGCTACAAAGTGAGCTCAGGGTCAGCCTGACCTGCATAGCGAGACCCTGCCTCAAAAAGACAAAAAAAAAAAAAAAAAAAGAAAAAGAAAAAAGAAACATGATTGTTCTTTCTAATCTAAGTAGTTCATGAAAAGCAATGTTCTACTGTTTACAAAATAATAGCTGTAAGAGGAAAAAACTTCTTAAAGAATCTAGTCAAGGTATTTAAATCATCTTGAGTGTTTCTCCTCTCTGTTGGTTTATAACAATCCCCCTGGGGATTCTGAAACCTAAACCACTTTCTTTTTGAAAACACTTTTCCCTGACACACAGAGCTCTACTGTTAGGGAAGCCAGTATTTTATTAAAAAAAAAAACAAAAAAAACCTATGTAAAGAAACATAACAATAAACAGCTACACAAAATACATATACTTGAGAAGGAAATAAAAACAGGATTTCAGACTGCCAATACTTGTGATATTCCTAGTTAGCAGTACTGACTCAAGCAATTTAAGAAGGAAATGTAATAAATACCTAAAAAGTCAGGATGACATTTGCAACAGTAAAGCACACAGCTGCTATCCATTATTAGGTAGTTATAGCAGCCTTAGAAAATTAAACAAACTGTTCCTGTCAAATAACGACAGAATTGAGGATCACTGGATGAAAGGTTCTGGATCAGAACCATAGAACTAAAGGATAAAGCCAACCACCCTGCTGTCCCCAGCTCGGTGACCTGTGGAGCCTCCATCTTGAGTGTCCGTGGTCCTGGGGAGAACGGGGAGGGAGTGTATTGACCGGAACACAGAGGGACACTGAGAGAAAACAAATGGCAGGATTCTCGTGCCGCCGTGGTCACTCTCCCTTGCATCCATTTCCGACCTTGTGCTCCCCCCTCCCACACCCGGCGACACAAGCGTCAAAGACCAGAAATAACTCCAATGGTGAAGCTGCGAGAATGAGCCTGGGAATCTCGGGCAGAGGTGTGGAGGGAGAGGGGAATCAGCCTTCTCCCCTCTGCGGCCCAGGGCTGTGCGGGACCCACCAAGAGGCCCATCTCCAGGTGCCACGGCAAAGCTACCTGGGATTCCTGCCCCTCGGCCTGCTGCTCCAGGCTCACTCTACTTCTTCAGTCTTAGACAAGGTAGTGACCACTCTCCCCAAAGGGCCCGCTTCTAAGGAAATCTGCTTCTCCTGCCGGGTAGCCTCACTGCACTAGCTGTGGTCCCAATACAACTTTAATGGGCGGTAATTCAGTTTTAAAGAGCAAAATAAATATTTAAAATATGTGAAGAGGCTAGGGGTGTAGCTCAGAGAAAGAGCCCTTCTAGTACATATAAGGGCCTGGTCTATTTCAGCACTGCAGAAAATTCAAAAAATACATAAACAATAAGTCCTATGCAACTTATTAGACATTCCTGATATACTTGAGTTAAACCAACACTTATAGTATATTTGGTACAACTGAAAACGGGTACACATTGTTCAGTTAGCACAAGAACTCGGGGGACACATTAGGTTCCATGCCTCGAGGAAGATTCTTTCTATTGCTTTCACATAGCAATTAGACATTTGGAGCCCAAAGTAAGGTGAACAAGAATAGTAACTGCATGCTGCTCTTAAGTTTTCCATGTTTTTCTTCCATAATCTGCCTTACCAACTTCTACTTTGCACAAGTGCCCCATTTACAGATAACAGTAACAACAATGACACTATCTTATACTTAACTGTAATGCGTTATAACACACCGCCCTCCTTGTTGGGAGGTTATGAAGATAAGAGAAGACAGTTGACAGGTACTTTGAGCTCTTTGGGAAGGCGCTGCCAGTACAAAGCCTGGCTGTGGTTAAACAACACTTTCATCTAAGGATCTAAAAGTGTCTTACAAGCCCAGCTCATTAACCCTTCAAAAAACTGCTGTGACATAAACCAGAGCTGAGCATTATTAATCCCCTCTAAAAAACAAAGAACAGACAAGGCCTGGCTGGCATGGTGGTATATGCCTATAGTACCAGTACTCAGGAGGCTGCAGCAGGATCATAAGTTTGAGGGCAGCCTGAGGTGCACATGAAGATATTGTCTCAAAACACAAAGCTGGTACAGTGATGCATACCTGTAACTCCGGCACTCAGGAAGCTGAGACAGGAGGATCACCACAAATTCCAGATCAGCCTGGGCTACATAGTGAGTACACAGAACTACACAGCAAGACCTTGTCTCAAACAAAACAAGACAAAACAAAACAAAATACCCCAAAACAAACAACAGAACAACAACACAAAACAGACAGGCTATAACCACCAATGTGAGATAAATTTAGAGTTCCTGGGGCCAGGCCTACAGCATGAGCCAGGAAAAGGCCATGGCCTCAGGTCCGTGCATATGTGCTGCTAAGAGGAGTAACAAGTACGCACCAAAGAATGTCAAGTGGACAGGTCCCACCCCAGGCTATGTGTGTACAGACACGGAACAAGTGTGCAGGGCCAAGAGAGAAACATGCGGTGGAAGAGCTATAACCACAGCCCTTGAAAATCCGAACTAGAAAACAACAAAACAAATAATGGTGAATTTCAAAAGTATTCTTCATGAAAAGGGTCCCCAGCTGTACGATTAATATGACTTTATAGTAAACAAAAAGATACGAACCCCAGACTAAAAATATAGTAAAATCTGAAAAGCAGAAAGGCTCTTCATTTTACCCAGAATATATTTTCTTTTTTTCCACAAATATGTTTAATTTCAAAGCTCTATTTGTTAAAAGTCCCCAAATCTAAAAAATAACTTTCAGTTGCTGGCAAGGCAATGGATTCTCAAGCCTCTCATATCTTGCATTTTTTCATTTGACCACAAGTAAGATACTTCAGATAACAGCAGGGACCGGAGGGGCATGAAGAGACAAGACAGAGATGGAGATCCTGCAGATCCAGAGACAGAAAACGCCTCCCTGCCTAAAAATATCTGTGCATGCTGCACTCATATGGATTCTTTCCAAACATCACTGAAGAACATAACTGAGCCGATGTACCCTAAGATAAACCATGTTTCTACACAGAGACACATACCCCTTCACCCAGAAACCAAAAATAGAACTTTCTTTGAGCTAGGATGTAGCTCAGTAACAAAGCATTTGCCTAGCATATGCAATGCCCTGGGCTCCATCCGCAGCACTACTGAAGAAAAAAAAAAAAAAAAAAGGAAAGGAAAGGAAAAGAAAAGAAAAACATTTTTACTTGTAAGACAAAAACTAGACTTCATTGCTTTCCTGTCAATGATTTTGGAGACACTTTCTTCCTCAATTTCTCTATCTCTGAATAGGGATAATAAATACAAGGACATTCAACCTTTGTAGTAAGGAAAATTATAAAATAGAATTTTGAACTCTGCATTAGTCAGCTTTCTGTTGCTGTGACAAAGTACCTGAGATAATCAATTTAAATGGAAAAAAAGGTGTTATTTTGGCTCATGGTTCCAGTCATGGTCATTTGGGCCCACTGTGTTGGGGCTGAGGCAATACAGTACCTATGACTGGAAAGCAGGGTGGGGACAACTGCTCCTAGGAAGCGTGAGAAAGGAAAGAGCCACAGTCCCAACATGCCCTCCAGGACAGACAAGTGTGACCTACTTCCAGCTGGGCCCCACCTTCTAAAGGCATCTATCGTCTCCCAGTAGCACCACAGACCTGGGGACCAAGCCTCAATACATGGGCCTTAGGGGACATTCCAGATCCAAGCTAAGGCAAGCTTTAATTTTGCTGTTCCTCCCTGACTATAACCTCCAATGCATCATTCCATATACCCAAAAGGGAGTTTCCTTAGAAGAATAAAGAAGGAGAAAGTGCATTAGGCACCCTGATGGCTTATGGCTCTGCAGTCACCATCTGGTCACATAGGGCTCTAATGTTTTTAAAGATCAAAATAGGAACATCTACTTCAGAATAAAAGACAATGTGGTTGGTAGGTAGAGTCCATCCTAGAGTCATGTCCAAATATAGCCTAATTCTGCCCAAGATGCCACTTTTAATCTGAAACCTCAGCCTGCAGTGATCAGTGGTGTGAGAGTCAATAATAATAGCTAATAATAGCCAATAAAAAGAGGACATCATGTACTTGCAGAAGGTGTGGAACACTCGGGCTGCAAGGGGCAAGGCCGATGCCAGTCTGTGGAGGAGTGAGTCTTAGCACAGCCAGTCGCCTCTGTCAGGGAAGCAGCAAAGGCGGACCGCTGCACTTCATCAACCCTTGGGCTTGCCACTCCTGCTTCCAGGGTACCCCTGAAACCGTACCAAAGTGCCTGTGTTCCCCTGGCCCCAGCTCTGTGGACAGGGATGGCATTCCTTGCACAGAAGGGGAACAGGAACACCCCAGGCCAACCAGCTCCCCCTCAGCCCAGCCTGGGCTGCAGGACCATGAGGAGTGTTAATGCTGATGGAGGGAGGTGACCAACAGCCAGGAAATGAAGCCATTAAAACCTCCTTCAAATAATCAGGCAGAGCTGTGCTTTTGGACGTCTGCTGGAGCCTCGTGCTGATGTAAGGATTATTAAGTGTAAGACTCTGCTGGTAGAGGCCAAATGATCTATTAGAGAGAGAATTAAAACCACCATATACAAACAGGATGCCAAGCAGTTCTGCTGAGCACCTCAATATTCAGAATGCCAAGGGACTTCCCCTCTCTGCACTGCCTTTTGATTTTGAAAAGTAGCAAGAAAAAACATGAGGTGGGGGCGGGTGAAGAGGAGACAGCAGCTGCGCTGCTGTGGTGAAGAACCAGCGCCTGACCTCCACCTCCGATTCCGGAGCAGACCAAGAACAGGCACCAGCCCACAGGGTTCAGGCCTCAGGGCAGGGATATTACTGTTTCATCTGATCAAACCGGCCCCAGGTGCTGGCTAGCAGAGGCGCCTCAGCATCTAGGCCATGACCACCGAGCCTGCTGGCAGGTGTCCTTTCAGCCAGACCCAGGCGACAGTTCTGCAGATAAAATCTCCCTCAGATGAACAACTGACAACCACCACTCTTGTCTTCTATTTCTGCTTCGTTCAGCTTCCCACTGGTACTACTCCTGCCAGCCCCCAAACAAAACAAAGCACAAGGTGTTTAATCTGCAGTGCGGGGGCGGGAGAAGCCAGCAGCATGGGAGCCCTGGGGGGTGCGGGGCGGGAGAAGCCGCCAGCATGGAAGCCCTGGGGTGCGCGGGAGACAGCAGACAGGAGGAAGTGTGGGCAGCCTGGGGCTTTAGAGAGGCACTTCCAGGTGCTGTAGGCTGGGGCAAGGGGATAAATTCAGGGGAAAAAAAAAGTGAAAAGGGCATTGGGTCCCCAAAATATCCACCTTGACTTCTCCAAGCGGGGACGATATCCAGAAGTTAGAGCAAATCAGATGTCCAGGGGCAACATCAGGTGTCTGCAAAGGGTGCACACATGTCTAAATAATAGTCTCCAAACGATGGCTGGCCAAGGAGCCGCTCCTTGAAGACCAGAGACAGGCTGCCACATGGGATCAACCCACTTATTTTCATCTCAGTCACCTTATTAGACAACCAGTCATGAAATAATTTCATCCTCTGTCAGAACCATAGGAAACACGCTATAGGAAGCATCACCATTGCTTTATGGATTGTGACACACATATTTCTTTAATAGAAGAAAGATGGCAAGGCTCAGACAGCCTCCTTCCCCTGTGCAAAGGTGTAGCAGACAAAGGTAAGCAAAGGGCCTGACGTGAGACAGGGTTATGCCCACACACGCCATGGGAGGTGAGGGCCACCACGATGTAAGGGACTGGCATCACTGTTTTCAGCTACAACTGAGAAAGTAAACCTGACTGGAATTCAGGTTGATTGCAATCTTATTTTCTCACTTTAATTTGTGATAACAATGTTCATGCTTACAATTGAGCATTATTTCTAAAACTGTTTCACTGCCAACATATGGGAAAGAAGGTATCATTCTATTCTGTCTTTTTTTTTGTTTTTTGGTGATACTGGGAATTGAACCCAGGGGCACTCTACCACTGAGCTGTATTCCCCAATCCTTCTAATTTTGAGACGGGAGGTCACTAAGTTGCCTAATATGGTCTAGAACTTGCACTCATCCTGTCTCAGCTGTCCTCAGTGCTGAGACTACAGGTGTGTTCCACTGTACCTGGCCAAAGGGCAGCATATTAAGAAGGCATCTGCTGGGTGTGGAGGCTGAGGCAGGAGGAGCGTTCAAGCCAGCCTGGACCACACAGTGAGATCCTGTCTCAAAAAAAAAAAAAAAAAAAAAAAGGCATCATAGCTGTGTGCATATGTGTAATTCCAGGTACTTGAGAGGTTGAGGGAGGAGGACTGCAAATTCAAGGTCAACCAGGGCAATTTAGTGAAAACCTGTTTAAAAAAAAATTAATAAAGGTAGGGACTGGGGGTATAGCTCAGTAGTACAGTGCTTGCCTAGCGTGTGTGGCCCTGGGATCAATCCCTGGCATTGTAAAATAAATAGATTAAAATGAATAAATTTAAAAAGGTGGGGAGTTAACCTCAGTGATACAATGGTGAAGCCCAGGATAAAACCCTCAGCACAGCAGAAAAAGAAAAAGAAGGAGGGAGACGAGGGGGGGGAAATCACCTCAGCTTTTTGGCTTTACGGCTTTTCTTTTCCTACCGATGTCCTCTACCATCTGGAGTAACACTTAGACACTACTGGCACAGATGCGTCCCGTCTGGTCTCTAAGCAGCAGGCTGCTTCACAGAGGACAGTGCCCTGCCACCATATCTTGGTCCCGAGATTTTCATTCTGCTATGATTTGTCCACACTGCAGCTAAAAACACACCATGGAGTCTACACAGCCAATGAGACCTGATTCAGCCTTAACGAGGAGTGAAACTGTGATATACGCCACACATGGATGAAACCTGAACACGTTATACTAAGTGAAATAAGCCAGACGCCAAAGGACAAATGCAGGATTCTACTTACATGAGGCACCTAAAATAGGTTCATAGATACAGAAAGAGCAAGGAGAAGATGGTTTCCAGGGGCTGGGAGGATGAGGGGGGACGGGGAGCTGTTTAATGGGCACACGGTTTCAATTTAGGAAGGTAAAAACCCTGGGGATGAATGGCAGTGATGGCTACGCAGTAATGGGAATGTTCTGACACTTTGAAATGGTTAAGATGGCAAATCTTACGGATATTTTATAACAAAAAAAAAAAATGTGGTGGGCCCAAAATGAGCCATAACCCAGCTTGAACCTATATCAACTACATCGTATCAACTATATTACGAAAAGTAATATAAGCAGACGTCTCGAAATGAACACAGGTGAGTGAGAGCAGGTCCCGGGATCAGGGAGGGAGGCGTGCGCACAGCCTTGGCCACTTGGGAGTTGAGGTGGGAAGATGAGGAGTTCGAGACTGGCCTGGCACACAGTAAAGCCCTATCACCTCAAAACAAGAACAAAAAAACCCCCAAAAGCCAGCTACTCTATTCAAAAGGTTGACAGCAATATGGTGAGAAGTGATGGAATATTTATTCCCCTTTCTGCAAGCACCTGGCATAGTTTTACAACTTGTACCTATTCAATAAACATTACCAAACACTGCTATTTCATTCTGATAAGACCCAGAAATGATTTTAGGAAAAGTAATGTTAACCTACTCTCACGGTCTTGGCGAGCCATGTGCCACTGCGTGTGACCAAGTGGCCTCTGCCCTCCTGAACCCCTTCACTCTGCCCCAGCCATGACCGGTGTGGATGGATCCCAACACCGTGTGAGGAGGAAGAAGCAGTGAACACAAATTCAAAAGACAGAGGGGAGAGGAACCATCATGCGTGCGGGAGACAGCAACAGAACAGGGAGGGAGCGTCTTTCCAGAGTGGATATTGGCTCCTGTCAAAAATCAGCCAATTGCTCATTTTTCAGTGCAGCAGTGGCTTCACCTCACTGACAGCTGTGTCCTTTGGGGCCCTCATTAGTGTCTGTAGACTTCACTTTTCAGGCAAAGAATCATATAAAATGCATTTGGAGGAAAAGTTTTGGTGAAGCACTGCTTGGATGTGAATCTTCCTCCCATAACCTGCCCCTCAAGTAGCCTAAAATAAAAAGCTAAGAGACCAAACTGAAACATTTCAAACTGTGCTTTATATATCTGACGTTCGAGAAGTTGCCCAATCACTCATCAGAAATCCTTCAGCCCCTTAAAAATATGGTATGCTTCTAGTACTGGCAACATATGAAAAGGGCCTTATAATTTTCTACAATCTTAGGAGGTTTGTTTTTTTTGAAAAATCATCAACAATAGAGACAGAGCCATGTTTTATTACTAACAGCCAAGTAACGGCACCCATATTTTAGCAAGACGTCTTATTACAACCTCCTTTCTAAACTCCACGCTTTTTGCTAATTGTAAAATAAGCACAATTTGCATAAAGTTCAATATTATTTTCACACCATGTTTATCATAATGAAGCATTAATGGTACTGTAAAAGAAACTGCTCATACTTCAAGAAAATTACTGCATCCTGCAGAGCAGCACACAATTCGTTTGGGATGTGGGTATTTTTTCCTATTACTATATTTTGAGGGTCTATTAAACATATGCATCATGTTTAGTCATGAACCAGAAGTTGTCCTGGATAAGAGAAAATTAAAATAAACCCCAGCCTCTAATGCAGAGGTTAGCAAACCTCGTCCACAGGGGCCAGGTGACCAGTCCCCATCACAACTGTGACAGGATGCCAACAAATGAGCGTGGCTATGTTCCATTAAAATCACAGCATTCAAGTCAAGTTTTACTTATTTGAATCTCATATAATTTCTCGTCTCATGAAATAATCTCTTGATATGTTTTCAACCATGATCTGAGGTTCAGATACCAGGCGGTGGCCCAAATTTGGCCTTCAAACTGGTTTGTGGACTCCTCTTCTAAGTGTTTATGATCTCAAGTACGAGGCAAAAAATATCCCCTCTGGCAAATTTAGTGTTCTACAGATGATGCATAACATCACAATCTTTTTTCTTCTTCCCTTCCACAATCTTTCTGTGGAAAACGGTTTTAATCAGTCAACTGATCAACTTGGCCAGGGGCAAGACACAGCGCTAAGACACAGCGCTAAGCACCGAGGGGCACAGAAGGGGCCGAGCACAATCGGCGCAGGGCTCGAGAGGAGGAGACAGCCCTCCTGCTTTGGGTGGCCTGTGCCACTAGGAGGAGGTAACAGGTATACCGGACACTGACAAATAAGAGGTTAAAAAGTGGACTGCTGCTGCCAAAGAAAAACAGAGATAAGGGCAAAGCTTTAGGGAGTAGCCACATGAGGAAGTGAATTTTTTAAAAAGCAGATTCAGAGGCAGAAGAAAACCAGGATAGCCAAGAGGAGGCATCTGAAGCCCACACAGGCTGAATACTTGTTAGGGTGCACTCCCTGTGGGGCTTCTGGAAGGGGACCAGATTACAGGGGCTCCTGGCTGACCTGCTGCTGTGGGGTGGCACGATAGAAGAGTCGGCATGGGGGTGCGGCCTGCAGGATGTACAGTGGCCCCGCTCTGCCTCTTCCTTTCATGCCCGGCTTCCCATCCACCAGGCCACGCACCCGCTCCTCCACCCAGGCCCCTCTGCTACACAGGCCTGCCTTGGAGCCAGACCACTACGGACTGAAATGTGAGCCAAAATAACCCTCTCCTTCCTTAAATTCTGGGCTGTCAGGTATTGAGGGAAGTGACTAAGACAGTATTTTCAAAGGGTTACTGAGAAAAAAGCTAAAGGAAGCTGGGTGTGGTGGTGCACTCCTGTAATCTCAGCACACACTTGGGAGGCTGAGGCAGGAGGATCATTGCAAGTTCAAGACGAGCCGGGCTACAAAGTGAGCCCAAGGCCAGCCTGAACTGCATAGTGAGATCCTATCTCAAAAAGACAAAAAAAAAAAAAAAAAAAAGTTAAAGGAATCAAAGCACCAAACAAATACGGACTATTGGTGACTCTTACAGTGTTGTTTTGATACAATGAAAAAGATGAGAGGTTTGAGGAAATTATTGAATATTCTGAAAGGAATGATGGTAGAAAAAAGGCTCTCTAATGCTTACTCAGAATAGAGAAATGGGCTGTTTCTTTAAACAAATTTCTTTAAACAAGAAACACTAATGAAAGATGGCAGTTAACTTCTTCACAGCTTCCTCCAGTATGAAGCAGTCTAATAAGAAGTCCTTTACATCAATTAAATTCTTTGTTTTTCATTCATTCATTCTTTTTTTTCTTTTGGTGCCAGGGATCGAACTCACGACCTTATGTTTGCCAAGCAGGCACTTACACTGCTGAGCTAAACCCCTGGCCACATGAATTAAATTCTTATGTCCTTTGAAATCAAATGGCTCCATCAGTGTAGTGAGATCAATGGTTAATAAAAGCAGCATCTATCCTAAACAATTCTACCAGGCACAGCTAAGAATTCAAAAACTTTTTCTGGTTTTGTTTTGTTTTTTGAGACAGTATCTTGCTATGTGGTTCAGGCTGGTCTGGACTCACTATGCAGCCCATGCTGGCCTCAAATTCATGGCAATCCTTCTGCCTCAGCCTCCTGAGGGCTATGATTACTGGCTAAAAAAACCTTTTCTGGAAGACAACTATTAAATACTTAGATATAAAACAAATAGTTAAGTATCCTATTAACTCCTACATGTTTTACTGTCTGTCCTTTTTAATTTTTGTTTTCTCATAATTTCAGCCTTACAGAAAATTAGAATAGCAAAAAGAATTCCTGGATACAATCCTAGCACTGGGGATTGAACCCTCAGCCTTTTGTACTAAGTTTTATCCCCAGTCCTTTTTTATATTTTTAAATTTTGAGACAGGGTCTCACTAAGTGATTCCCCCTGCCTCAGCCTCCCAGAGTGCTGAGACGACAGACATGTGCCACCACACTCAGCCTTGGTTCTTTTTAGGTAACCTACTTTAACAAAACCATTCCTTGGCCAAACTTTCTGGGTTTTGTTCTTTGAAATGTGGTCACTGCCAATAAATTTTGGCTATTCAGTTTAAGACCTGCTCAAGTAGTTTAGTAAACATTGTGTACAATTCAGTTCCCAGTTGCAGGAAAGCAGTACAGTGTAAGCTCATTTAGTGGAACTCCTGTCTGAAATTTATTGGACTTTTTCAATCCTACATGGATGTCTTTTCATTACCTGTGTCCCATTCTCTCTTTTCTCTCCTTCTGAGACTCTGGTTAATATCTATTGAATTTTCCTACCCTTTCCCGTATGTCTCTTATTCTCTCTTTGTGATTTTTACCATTGTCTCTGTCCATGGAGTATTCTGGACATTTTGCTCTGATCTAACTTCCTGTTCTCTATTTCCTTTTTCAGTTATGTCTAATTTGCCACTAAATGTATCCATGAGCTTTTAATTTCAGTTACTGAATCTTAAAGTCCTAGCATTTCTATATGATTGTTTAAACTGTTACACCAGTTCTCTTTGCTAAAGGTTCCCAATTCCCTAATAAACATTGTGAGCTTGTTTTTTATTTCTTTGAAAACAGTGAGTGTAGTTGTTTTGTTCCAAGTCTGAAACTCTAGTAGTGTAACAGGGATTTAGAGACTGGGCCGGAAAATGCCCAATGGGTCACTAAAAGCAGGATAAAGCCGATGTTTCTGCCTTCATTTTATTTGTCTCCTTTATTACCTTAAAACTGTGGCTTAGATCCACACTCAGCTCTGCACATAGGTGTGTTACTCACTTAGGGAGGGACTCACAACTGGAACACCAAGTCTACTAGCCCTGAAATTACCTAGCCTATCTCAACCCCTGTAAGACTGAGGACACAAAGATAAGGGCAACTGAAGTTATTTTGGAGACTTGCAAGGACATTCAATTGCCAGATTTTACAATGTCCTGTTCCAGACACCTTGGAGCAGCTCCTGGAGGTCTTAGTTACTGCCTGGCCTACAGTCACCTTGGATTTCAGAGCCTCACAGAAGAGACTGCCTCATGGTGAGACTACCCATGGGGAAGTCACCCCTACACACACAAGAGCAGGAACTCATTTCATGGAAGCCAGATTGCCTCCTTCAGGCATAAGAACTCATCCAGGCCACCTGCAGAATCAGTGTTGAGATAATGACCAACCAGACCATGATGGGACCAAGATCCCCTAGTCCACCAGATATGAAAATCCCTACCTCCCAAGTTCCTGTCAGCATCTCGAAGACACGTCTTGAACCTTTTCATCTGCCCTTCAGTGGAGCCACGCTGATTAAAGCTCTTGTTTGCACGTCAACACTGCTCATCTCCTTGACTGGCATTTTGGAATGGGTGGCAGCGGCTGAGCCTGGTCTGCTGGGATCCCCGGAGTCAGGGCATTTAACCCAAAACTCTGGCAATTGTAGCTCATGTCTTCATGGTTCTGTTAGTCTGCTTATTAGGAGGGGTTTCCTTATGCTCCTAATCCTTGTTGACCATGTACTGGCCACTAGGGTGAGGGGAATTTCTTGAAATAATACTTTTGGACAGAGGGTGATGGTACTTCCTTCCTTCTAGAGAGGATTTTCATTCACTGCTGCCATGTGTCTGGGAAGACCTCCAATCTACCTACAGCCACCTTCACCTGAGGTCAACACCTCAGAGTCTCTTTATTTTTCTCCTTTTAGAATAAAACAGTTAATTTCTGAACTGACTAAGGATCTTTGTCCAATGTTCTCACATTTTCTGTACCTCTAGCTTTTGCTGGGGGTTTCCTTCATTTTATCTTCCAATCCTTGATTGAATGAATACATGTGTAGGTAAATATGTATTTGTAATTTTCAAGGGCTTTTGCACTCTCTAAAAACAGTCATTTTTCCTAACATCTTGTTTTTATTTTCCAAATAAAATCCTTCAGAAAGTTGTGCATTTGTCTCTCAAACAAGTTGCCTAGATCACATGACTCAAGAATAACGTGATTGCCTTCAATGCTATAGATAAACATCATTCCAAAATATGAGCACTTCCAAGTGAGCTACAGTGAGGGTTTAAGCAGTAAAAGTTCGGAAAGAAAAAAATGTTAGTTGTCCTCAAGAAAGTCAGAAACATTGCATGCCTGAAGGTCAGGGAACTTGTAAACTAATAAATTAAATAAAGACTGGGAAGTTAGGATTCATAATAGTCGCAACTGTCAGATCCTAGCTTCTGGGAAAGAAAACATTAACCGACAAGGAGAAGTTTAAAGATAATTAGTGTAATTTCATAAAGTACAGTGCTTGGAACTAATTGATCACAATGTACAATATATTTTCAAAGCAGTTTGCTTTATCAAAGTGATGCTCAATAGATGATTATGTGTCTGTTTCCTAGCAGAATTTAATCATTATGGGTGTGAAATCAATTAAGGTAATTTACTTTAGAAAAGAACAAAGCTTAGAGAAGAAGAGACATCTGCTTAGTGACTTTACTCAAGTGAGATTAAAATTTCAAGTCACAAAATATTAGGTAGTAAAAGTGACAACATAGCTAGAGTAGACACCAAGAGATAGTAACTTTAGCCTAAATTCAACTTGCTGCAATGAAATCTTTAGTGATGGTTATTCAAAGAAAGACATTTTGAAAATTTTGAGTTCTGAAGTTAAAAAAAAAAATCTAAAGAAGAACCAAGTAGCCAGGCATAGGGTACATGCCTCTGGAGGCTGAGGCAGGAGGACTGATGTGAGTTCAAGGCCAGCCTGGGCTGCATAGTGAGATCAAGGCCAGCCTAAACTATATAATGAGACCCTGTCTCAAAAACAAAACAAAACAAACAAAAAAACAAAGAGCCAAGTGGCTGAGAAGTAATTTTTAAGAATAGTATAGAATATGGCTAAATATTGAATTAAAAAACAAACTAATGAAAAACATAACTTTTTCTTCTTTAAGTAAAATAATGTTTTTATAATGCTACTCTTTATTTTAATCATTAATATTTTTATTAAAAAGTTATGAGATTTTTGGATTTTAGTTCCCCATGAAAGAGCTTACTAGCCTCCCTTCTGTACAAATAACACATAAAAAGGTAAACAGACTAAAATATTAACAACTCTTCTTAGATTTTCCAGAGAAGTGAGGTAACAGGACAAACTGTCACTCTCAAAATTGGAGAGACACATAAGTGGACACAGTGTCCCAACTTCCCACAGCAGAAAGGAGGAGAACACCAGAGTAGGAAAATCTAAGCTGTATGTGATAAACTGCTGGAGACTCGGTGTGAACAAATCTAAGAGTAAAAGTTGGGCCTGGGCCTGTGATCCCAGCACTCAGGAAGCTGAGGCAGGGGGATCACTACAAGTATGAGGCCATCCAGGGCTACATAGTGAGTTTAAGACCAGCCTAAACCACACAGCATGACCCTGTCTCAAAAAACAAAACCAAATCAAAATAAAACACCAAAACAAGTCTAAGAGTTAAAGAACAACTATAAAATGACTATAGCTAAATACCTCATGGTGAGAAATTTCAAAGCTTTTTTGCTAAGATCAGGAACAATGCAAGTATGTTCCCTCTAGCCCCTGGATTTTCATCACCATACTGCAAGTCTTAGCTAAGCAGTAAAGCAAGACAAGGAAATTAAAGGTATACAGATTAAGAAAAAAGTAATAAACCTGTCTTTACCCACAGATATCATGATTGTCTATGTAGAAAATCCAAAATGACTGACCAAGAAAACCTTCTAGAACTAACAAGTAATTATAGCAAGCTTATAGAAAGAAAGATTAGTATATAAAAGCCAGTTGCTTTTCTATACACTGATAATGAACATGTAGAATTTGATACTAAAAACACAATATCCTCCAAATGAAACTGATTCTAAAAATTAATGGAGAGGCAAAAGGCCAGAATAGTCCATTCAATACCAAAAGAAAAGAACAGAGTTGGAGACCTGACACTGTCCCACTTCAAAACCTACTAAACATCTTTAATAATCGAGAGTGTGGTATTGGCAAAAGAACAAATAGACAAATGGAACAAAATAGCTCCGAAATAGATCCCTATAAATACAGTCAACTGATCTTTGACACTGAGTAAAGGCAATACAATGGAGTAAGCATCTTTTTCAGCAATGGTGCTGAAAAAAAGGATCAGGCAAAATAAAAAAATGATCTAGACAAAAACTTTACTCTCTTCACAAAAGCAACTCAAAAAGGATCACAGATGCAAATGTAAAATGAAAAATTATATTACTCCTGGAAGATAATAGGATACTTAGATGGCTTTGGGTACGGTAATGACTTTTTAGATATAACTGAGGAAAGGAAGAATTCATGAGCCAGACTTCATTAAAATTAAAACTGCCCCATAAAAAATAATGTTGGAACCAGCCGCTCCCGAGATCTGGCCATAGTGGAACATAGGCGGCTGCACAAGAAAGCAATTTGTGGGCCGGGGATTTAGCTCAGTGGCATAAGCAGTTGCCTGGCAAGTACAAGGTCATGAGTTTGATCCCCGGTACTGCAAAAAAAAAAAAAAAAAAACAAAGAAAGCAATTTGCCCGCCCTCTTGGTAAATGCCCCTGGCATGAGCCAGGGGAAGAACCAGTCAGCAGCTCCCATGAACCTACCCGTGAACCTACCTGGACGTGGGCTGAGAATCAAACATCTCTCCCAACCCCGTTAGCAACTGGGGACAGAGGTCTGAGCGTCTCTTGGGTAGGTGACCATATGCAATATAGCAAATATGGGGGATTTCCTTCCATCTTCTGTTGGAAGGCAAAGGTTGTTTTCAATGTTCTGTTTGGTTATGATTGTTTTGCTCTATTCAATATTCTCCTTCAATTTGTTTTACAATGTTGTTTTTAGTCTGATTTCACTATACCTAACTGATTGGACAACTATTGTGAAGATAACAAGATATACTATAGTACCTATTACTACTATCCCCATATCCTGCTGTGAAGTTCTGTACCAATTTCACTGAATTGTCTTGATTAGCTTTGTTTTGTCTTGTTCTGTTGCATTTTTACTACCTTCAAAATAAAACTTAAAAAAGAAAAGAAAAGAAAAATAATGTCAAGAGAGTGAGAAGACAAGCCAGAGATGGGGAGAAAATACCTAAAAAAGATACATCTGATAAAGGATTAATAGCCCAAAAATGCAACCAACTAAAAAATGGTCAAAAAGTCTTTTATATACCTAACCAAAAAAGATATGCAGATGGACATGTGGTTGTGAGTTCGATCCTTGGTACCGATAGAAAAAAAAAAAGATATGCAGATGGCAAATAAACACAGAGAAAGACGTTCCCAATTACATGTCATTAAAACTGCAAATTAAGCCATTAATGAGATATTACTATAGGCTGATCAGAACAGTCAGTTCCCCAAACACTGACAGCACAAAATGCTGGCAAGGATGTGGAGCTGTAGAAACTCCTTGGGATTTACTCAAAGGAGATCAAAATTTATATCTACACAAAAGCTAGCACATAGATGTTTAAAGTTTTGTTTATAAATGGCAAAATTTTGGAAGCATCCAAGATGTCCTTCAGTAGGTGAATGGATAAACTGTGGTACATCCAGACAGAAGAGTATTATTTAACACTAAAAAATAAGCTACCAGCCATGAAAAGACAGAGGAAACATAAATGCATATTATTGTATGAAAAGAGCCAATCTCAAAGGTGACATGCCACATAACTCCAACTATGTGACATTCTGAAAATGGCAAATCTAGGCAGACTGCAAAAAGATCAGTGATTGCCAGGGGCAAGAGGGAGGAAGGGAGAAGCAAGGCAGAGAAAGAATTATCAGGGCAGTAAAACTACCCTGTCTGATACTGCAGCCATGAACGGATGCCATTATGCGTTGGTCCAAACTCATGGGATGTACAGCACCGAGAGGGAACCGCACTGTCAGCCGTAGACGTGGGGTGATAATGGTGTGTCAGTGTGGGCTCATCAGTTGTTACAAATATCCCACCATGTGGCAGATGCCAACCCTGGGGAGAGCTGTGCGTGTGCAGGAATGGAGTATACAGGGATGCTATACTTTCTTCTTAATTTTGCTGTAAACCTAAAACTGCTTTAAAAAATAGTTTATTAGATTTCTTTTAAGTGATTACATAGTTTTCTTACCTCTCTTCTCTTTTCCCTAGAAAAAATTAAAATGAACTCATCCTTCAACACTCTAATTGTTCAAAACCAAATGTTCATTCAAAACAAGCCTCTCCATGCACAGGGTTTAAAAACAATCACGGGTGGGCATTATGGCACATGCCTATAATCCTAGCTGCTCAGCAGGCTGAGGCAGGAGGGTAACAAGTTTAAGGCTAGCCTAGGCAATTTAATGAGGACCTGTCTCAAAACCAGGTAGGCATGGTAACACATGCCTGCAAACCCAGCAGTTGGGAGGCTGAGGCAGAGGACTGCTGTGAGTTCGAGGCCATCCTGGGCTACACAGTGAGTTCAAGCCAGCCTGAACTACACAGTGAGACCCTATCTAAAACACACACACAAACAAACAGGGCTGAAATGTAGGTCAGCATTCACTGGGTTCAACCTCCAGTACCACACACAAAAAAATCAATTACATTTTTACTTTAGTACGAACTGATTAAAGTGTTGGACAAGAAGAGACATGGAGCTTTATTTTACTTTCTGATCTTGGTAACTGTATTGTTTATGATGATTCATTAAATAGTACACATATACTTTGTGCACATATATAGCAACAAAAACTACAGTACGGTTTTTCAAAAAGCTTCCCTTATAAAAGCTTTATAATAACTAAAGATCTCACTTAAATTTAGTTGTTCTAATTGTCCTCTAAAGGGGTCCAAGGAACAGAGATGGGACCAAAGGAAAAAAATGAATGAAATGCATGAGTGACCCATTCACATCTTCCCAGACAAGTCACAATATGGGATAGACTTAAAACATATTTTAGAAGCATTAAAATTAATGTATCTTGTTTAATACTGCCAATCTCTCCTCTCGCTAAATTGTAAGATTTTTATATATAAAATAGAAAGGCACAAATTCATTTCCCTTGTACCTGGCTTATATGCTCCATGATTCTTTAAAGTGTCTGAGGAAATGGTACTTTTACGGAGCCCTCTGGTTTTGGACCTGCAGTATTTTCCACTCCTCAAATGTCTGGTTGTGCCTTTATCTTTGCCTCTGCACCTTCTCTGTGGAAACAGTGCTGGTGTCAAGCGGCTCCACCTCACTCTGCACCAGAAGCTGTGCTTGTGAGGGTGACGTTGTACCCCTGTTCAGCCAGCCTGGAGCAGAAACTCAGAGAACTGTTCAATTGCTTAAGGCCATTTCCTAAGTCCCCCGAGCAGACTGCCCCTACTTCCCTCTGCAGCAGCCGGCAGCTAATGACCATTCTGCTTCCAGCTCAGGAGGGAGCAGTTATTTCCCAGCAGTGCATCTTTAGGTCAGCACGATCTCTCCAATTATGCACTGATCACTGCCTATGGCTACACAAACAGCATCTCCACTGCAGCTGCTTAGTAATGCAGACACTTGGAGGAGACATCATGCTATTAATTTGGCCTAGGTCATCTTCACTAATATGTCCTCCTTTGGTGCTGTCAGTCTGCTGTAAGAACCCCACCCTAGTGGAATATGTTTGTGCCTTTTCTGGTTTGAATAACACAGGAGAATGATTTTTTAGTTGTCAGTCCTTTCAAAGTCTTTCTTAGGGAAAGAAAATTCTTATTTTAACTATGAATAACCAGACACTAGTCTATTACAGCTGTGACAACTCTCAAAAGAGCTGTACAAAAGGAAAATGTGGCTTCCCCCTCCAAAAGTCGTTAGAGATTTTTTTTTTTCTTATTAAGGCACCCAGAACATAGTATTATGCTGAGCCAAAAGGACCAATTCTCTTCATGGAGTAGAACAGCAATTGGCTGTTACTCATTAAATTCTTACAGCAGTGAGCAATGACTTGCTTTCTCACTTTGTTTCTTTCTGAATAGTCGATGCAGTTGGTTTTTTCCAGGACTCCCTCCCATCCCCAGCACTCCTGATCCCTGGCCTGTGCAGCTGTTAATATGCTGTACACACATGCCCGGGCTCCTTAACAACCGATGCAGTTAACCTTTCTGTTCATTCCACGTCAGTTCCTATCTTGTTAGTGAAATCGATTTTTTTCTTAAAATAATAATTTCTCCTGGTATATATATATATATATATATATATATATATATATATATATATAATCCATTAGTTTTCTAGATCCTATTTTTAAGGACCTTAGGGCCATGCATTCTTATGTTCAAATTGAGAAAGACATGTCCGGGGCTGGGGATTTAGTTCAGTGGCATAAATGCCTGCCTGGTAAGCATGAGGTCTTGAGTTCAATCCCCGGTACCGCAAAAAAAAAAAAAAATAAAAATAAAAATAAAAAAAAATAAAAGAGAAAGAAATGTCCACCCATGGTAATTCTAAAAGGTATGTTTAACCACAGCTACTCTGAAAACAGAGTTAAGTTATCACTATGTGTGTTGGGAGGGGGCTAAGAGTTGGATCCCATCATGTAATTTCCTCGATGAAACATAAAGGATTTTAATTCCTGCAACAAATTGTTAGGAGTAAAATATTATAAACCATAGTAAAAGACAGTTTGTCATAACGATCTGTGTTACTTCTCCCATAACTTGGCACCATCAGTATTATCTAGTAATCAACTATATTCCTCAAAGGCAGGAAGTTCATGGAAGGTAGGGTCTGTATCAGAATGACTATTTGATCCTTAGGGCACATTGGAGGATGATATACCATCAATACATAGGCATTTCTGTTAGTGTTAGAATTATAGTCAATACAAAAGTCTAATTTTTCTTTTCTTTTTCTTTTTTTCTTCTTTTGTGCTAAGAATTAAACTCAGAGCATTGCACAGAATGAGCTCCATCTCCAGCCCCAAATGTTTGATTTTTAATTACCATAGTTTTAGACTAACTAGCACACCCACGGCCGCCAACATTTGTGAAATTAGTTTTAATCAGACATTATCCCTGCTCAGACAGATATGCCTATTTCCATTATGTAATGATCACCATCTCTACCCAAACACAGCATCCTAATGGGAGGCAGAAGAAGCAATGCCAAATGTGGGAGTTTTGAGTCTTTTTGCTCTGATTTTGGACTCTGCTACTATCCAGAAGGACCTTTGGTGAGTCATTTTTACCACTTGGCTCTCACACTAGAGACTGGAGTGGGCAGCTGGACTAAATATCTCCAGGTATCTCCCTGGGTCCAGCTCTGGGGCAGACACAGCTGTGAATTAGTGAGGGTCCTAAGGGGACAGCAGAGTGCTTACCAACACTAGGGGGAGCTACGGTCATGTCATTGCTGGGGTAGTTTAGAGATCGCAAGAAAAAGCATTATCACATGGAAAACTGTGAGGTTTCCATCCTGTAACCACAGTCGCACTGTGCAGGCTCACAGGTGCCAAAGCCCCTCGCACCTGACCGCATTTAACTCCAAGCAAGTTGCCTTCAGCCATTCCTAAAGATGCCCTTCCCTATTTGGCCAATTTTTTTCTTAAAAACAACAAAAAGCAAAGTAATCTGTAATGTCCTGGAAAATTCGCACAGAAGGGAGACAGGGGAGGTAAGAGCTGTGCGGCACACTGAAGCTGCGGCCTAGGACAAGCGGTGAAGTCAACCACAACTGAATCGGTTAGCAGCCCGCACTCAGACCCAGAGCTTCTCAAAAAGACAGGAGTATCACAGAAGCGAGGGATCAACACAGCTCTGCACACTGGGTGCGGAAGGCCTTGGGGAATGGCCCCTCAGGCCCAGGAAGGTGTTCACAGCTGAAGAGCAACGCCGCTGATGACAGGCTGCGGGTCCCAGGCAGCACTGGGCAAGAAAACTGGCGAAGGACGAGATAAGGGAGTGGAGGATGGGCTAGGGGAGGAAAGCGCATCTCCAAAGCTGTAGCTTACTCTGACGTTACTCTGTCTCCACCCCTGAAACACCCATGGCCTTGAAAATGTTTGACCTAAACCATTATGGAACAAGTGAATAAAGAATCAAACCCTCTCCCTTGGTATCAGCTGTGTTTCTCTTTGCCCGGGGGAACAATGGCATGTTAACCTGACAGAGAGGGCATAAATCATGGACACTGCACAGTGCAGTCTGCTGGAGAAAGATAAATGCAATCCAGCAAGCCTCTTCTATTTAAATTGCAGAGATTAGTGCAACCAAAAAGAGCAGTGCTTCAACACTCAGAAATGGACCACCTACTTTTTTAGGACAGAGACTACCTCTGAGTAAAAATAGATTGTGCAGGAACTTGGGAAAGCCATGTTGTGGGTGAAGAGAAAAATCTACTGGAAAAGCAGTTCTTTTTCACCTAAAAATATGCAAATTCAAACCTCCAGAGCTAAGTACAACGTAAAACTTGCCGTGTTAAAAACAACTTGTTCTGATGCATCAAAGTAGGTGGGAGACCGTACTTTCCCTTAAATCACCATTTCAATCCTCCAGAAGTGCCCAAGCCTAACGAAGTCCAGAGGACTTCTTCTTTTTCAAGAACATAAAAAATTTGTAAAATAGTTCTTTCCACCAATGGTCCTCATGAAACGCATAAGAAAAATATACTCTACTCTTAAAAGGAAAACAACTTGTTTTCCTGCCTTATTTAGGGCGCATGCCAGAGGATTTCCAACTTTCTCTTCTTCATACTGACCTTTAAAATGTTTCGGCCATCAAATGATTCTCTTTCCTTGAAGATGTATTTGCCATCTGCGGTGTAGAGATTGTACCTGCCTTCAGCTGTAAACATTCCAAAGGTAATGGTAGAGAAGCTTGGGTTATTTATCTGTTTGTATCCTGCTGGATTTCTGTAAGTACACAAGTACAAGTGGCAAAATGCCATTACGTGGAAGGAAAAACAGCCAGCTATTAATCAAGAGACCTGGCTATAGTGCCAGCTCTGCCACCAGCTCATTCAATATAGATCCATTCATCCAGCATCCCCAGGTACTCATGGAAAGTACTTATTAACTGTGTAACTAGATGTATCTTGCACAAATCATATGTCCTCCTTGGACTTCAGTTCTTCATTTACAAAGTTATAACTGATCTCTGAAGGTTCCTCACTATCCACAAACCCAAGACAAGCTGATAACACCATAAAAACATTTTTAATCTCTCTTTTTCTCTTTTTTTTGTAACAGTGCTAGGGATTTTACCTTTGCACTTATTAAGCAAGCACTCAACCGCTGAGCCACATTACCAGTCCTACATGCATTTTAAATATGTCAAAATACACAAAAGTTCACATGTTAGTTAGTGAAAACCGCTGGCCCCCACACTTTGGGTTGACTTAAGGGCTCTCCTCAGAAGGAAAAAAGTCCTTTTGTTGCAATCAAAAGTGTCCTTATAGATATTCTACACTGAAAAGCAGCAAATCTGTGACCTTGGCTTAAACAAAGCTGTGTTCCAGCTTCTGAGTTAATTTAGGTTGCATGTCCCAAAGGATGTCCTTCAAGGGCAGTAAGAAGAGGCATATCAAAGGAAAGGGAAACAGAAAAAGAAAAAGTAATACATCATTTCATGTCCATTTCAAGTAAAAATTCAACACAGAGAAGAGTACAGGAAATAGAAAATTCAAAGTATCAAAAATTACTTAACTTACAGAATATTTTCTATATCAACACTTTCTTGTCTAGTGACAGACCTTCAAAAATATTCAAATTTCTTTCTTTCTCTCCTTTTCTCTCTTCTCTCTCCTCTCTCCCCTCTCTCTCCTGTCTCTCTCTTTTTTTCTCTCTCTCTCCTCTCTCCTCTCTTTGGTACAAAGGTTGAACCACCCGTGGAGGACTTAGCTGTCTCCCAGCCCTTTTTATTTTAAGACATAATATTGGTAACTTGCCCAGGCTGGCCTTAAACTTGTGACCCTTCTGCCTCAGTCTCCCAAGCAGCTGGCATTACAGATGTGCACCGTGCCCACCCACACTTTCCATCTTGGAATATGTCCCTTTAGTCACACAAACTGGAGAGTACCAGGTCAGAAATCTGTCCCGAGTTCTAATGACTCCACAAACAATACAATTTTAGCTATACACATGAGTAATTATGAAACTATTTATCTAATGAAAAGTATTCTCCTAATCTAAAACTCCAATCCTATGTAAGTTCCAGCTTATAAAAACAGATTCCCTGTTAAGAAAAAGAGGACCTATGCAATTTGACAGTTGGGGTGGGGCGTGCAGTGCTGGAGATGTAATACAGCTCAAGGCAAGACGCTGGGTTCAATTCCTATTACCAAACAACAAAGCACTAACAGATCAAAGTGAAGGTATATGAGAGGGTCTTTGATGATCGGTCTGTTCAATCCACCTGTTCACCTAAATCCTTCTCATATACTGTGCAATAGCCCCGTGAGTACTTACCGTTGGGGTCTTTCCTGAATAGCGTGTTCATGACTGTAGCATGCAGTTTCACACTGTTCCATTCTTTCACTATTAGTCCAGATGCCTGAAAACGTTCCAGCACTCGATTCACCAATTCCTGCAGCCTGGAAGAAACAAAGTACACAAAATTTAGTAATTTCCAAATGGTCTGGCTACTAATTCAATAATGTGCTTGAAGCCCCAGCTCTGTCCAAATACTGTGAATCCCTATAACAGGAACAGAGGCTGCAGGCCACCAGCATGGAGCCCGTCTCATCAGGAGGGCAGGAGTGAAGTGCATACAATGGCACAGGCCTGTAATTCCAGCTCAGGCAGGAGGATCATGAATTCAAGGCTGAACTACATAGTGTGACCCTATCTCAAAAAAACAAGTAACAAAACCAAAAAAAAAAAAATACAAGCAAAAGCGAACAGTTGTATTACTTGTACATTACACTGAGTATTAAAGGAGTGATCAGCTACACATGCATAGGGCCAAGTTTCCATAGAAGGTTTAAACATGGGTCTTGAAGGATCATTAAAGATTTGCAGACAAGGAAAGGAAGGGCATTTCAAGCAGCAGGAGAAACAGCAAAAATGCTAAGGCATGCAAAATCACAGCCTGGGTAGAAACTGCCAATTACTGAGCATGGCTACGACGTTGGAGACAAGGGGCCAACGGAAATAAGCCTGGTACACAAGCAGTGCTCAGACCGCAAGGTGCCACTGGGAGACTTCCCATGGGGTACAGTGCGATCTGCTGTCCGCAGCTGAGAGCTGACCTGCCGAGCCAGCGAGCGCTGCGGAAGTGCTGAGAAGGAAAAGGGAGTGGCAGCAGAGGTCAGCTGGGCAGTGCTTATGGAGAGAGAGGACATTGAGCACAATGTGTCAGCCACTGTGCCAAGCACTTGATGTCTGCTGAATCATTTTAACCCTCACAGGGAATCCTTGCCTCTACTTCATCCATGAGAAAACGAAGGCACAGAGAAGTTATGCAACTCAGCAAACTCAGTGGCAGATCCAAAATTAGACTGAAGGGCTGAGGCTGGTGCTCAGTGGCAGAGTACGTGTTTATCATGCATGAGGCCCCGGGTTCGATCCCCAGTGCCACACGTATCCTCACACTGTCTCTCTGCCTGTGTTTGTCTCTGCCTCTCTTTCTCTGACATTTTCTTAGGGGCCAGGAGTATAGCGCATGCCTAGCATACACAAGGCCCTGGGTTCAATCATCAGCACCAAATGATCTAGTAAGTTCATTAAAATTGTAAAATAAATTTTACAAAGTAGAATACATGCGTCTGGTTTCAGAGGCCATATTCTTAAGACCATGCTGTAACAGGAAAATGGTGGTGACTTAGACCACAGCAGGTGCAGTAAGAACTAAGATGACAACGTGGACTGTATGAAAATTATGAGAGGGACTGAGGAGGAGAACAGGCTGAGAATGGCTCTAAACTGTCCTTGAAGACCGTCAGTGACCAGGGGGACCAAGGTGGAGAGCAGGAAGCAGCAACTGTTGAACATGGCGTATTGTTTGGGGAGAGGGCTAACGCTATTTGCTTCTGTGTATAATGCTATGGGATATCCAGTCAGACGTGTCAGGAAGAGATAAGAATACAAATTGGAGATCAAGAGAAAAATCCAGGCAAACAATGCAGATGGGGGTGGGGCCAGCACTGCAAAAAATAGCAGCTAAGAGTATGGGGACCAAAGCCATCATGGAGAGAGGAGTCAGTATGACAAGGTCTAGGGGGGCACTGATCTTTGCAAGGGGCAGGGAAAGAACCAGCAGGGCCACTGGTTAGGAAGGGGAAACAGGAAAGGAAGATTTTAGAGAGTTGAAAGGAGAATTACAAGAGGGGGAAAGGAATAATTAGTATAGCACAACACTGGGGGAAAATAAAGGTGACAACACCTGCAAATTTCCCATGTAAGGAACTTCTGTCACAGCAGTCTTGTTTGGCACACTGGAAACAAAAGTCTTGTGATAAGGACCAAAGGAAAAACTTGAAGAGCAAAGGGTATAAATGTACACCATCCTTAAAAAACTAGAAAGGAATGGGAGAAATGAATTCCTTGGTAATTATAAGATTTAGAGTTGAGGCCAGGTATTGTGGTGCATGCCTGTAATCCCAGCACTCAGGAGGCTGAGGCAGGAGAATTGCTGCAAGTTGGAGGCCTGCCTGGGCTATAAAGTGAGTTCAAAGACAGCCTGAACTGCATAATGAAACACTGTCTCAAAAAGACCAAAAAAAAAAAAAAGATTTAGAGTTGAGGCAAAATTGAGAAAAGAATTGAAAATGCTTACTGACAATAAGACATTATCCAACAGAGAAGGAAGATGAAACCTCAGGCTGGAGAGGAAACGGTCAAACAAGAGCGCAAAGGACACGGGTGTGGCTGTGCAGCAGTGGTAGGTTACACAGGAGACGGGCCTGCACTCAGGCAGCTTCCGCTCCGGTGGGGAGGCGACGGTCCACAGGAAGCACACATTTCTTCAGGGAGCACAGCGGACTGGGGTAACCGCACCGTGACAGAGAAGGTGATAGGGATGGTCTCCCTGATAAAGCGACACCTGAGCAGAGAACTGAGGGAAAAGCATCCCAGAGGGGGAACAGCAAACACGAAGGCAGGATGCACAGGACACAATACGGTAACAAAGCCACTGTCTGGAGTGAAATCTGGGAGAGGTGATGAGGTCGAAGGGGCAGGAGGGGCAGGAGGCACCAGGCCCTGGGGCTCCTGTAGGACTCTGGCGTGGATTGAGTGAGGCGGGTAGCGCTCAGGGTTTGAAGCAGAATGACCCCGTCTGGCTGCCTGGGGGAGCACAGACAGGAGGGCAGCTGAGGAGCTGCTGCGAGGACCTGCAGCCAGGGAGCTGGGGAGAAGGGGCAGATTTCCAGGTATGCTGGACTCAGGGGGCCAAGGTGATTCTAAAGAACTTCTGGCCGGAGAATGGAAAGACCAAATACCACATTCCAGGATCCGGGAGAAGCCCGGCAGAGCGAAGAGCAGCAGTGAGGTGGAAATCAGGCCGAAGCCAAGCTGGGAAGGCGCAGGGCTTCCCAGGAAGAAGCACTGAGGGTGTCTAGAGAAGAGGGGAAAGAAAAGGTGAGACAACCAGCTATACAGATGCTGTCATACACAAAAGACAAAAGCACAAGGGCCTGGATCCAATCACCAACAGAGAGAGGCAGGCTGGGCCTTCCTTACATAGTTTTGGTTTTTTCTGATTACAAAACTAATACACGGCTGGACATGGTGGCACACACCTGTGACCTCAGCACTCAGAAGTCTAAGGCAGGAGGATCACCATGAGTTCGAGGCCAGCCTCAGTTACGAAGTGAATTCAAGGCCAGTCTTAAAAAACCAACTTAAACAAAACCACACAAAAACCAAACATAATACATGTTCATTATGGAAACATAGCAGAAAAGTATAGAAAAAGGAAAATATAACCTCATAAGCAAATGCTTATCTGTGGATATGATCAGAAAAAAAACAAGTAAAATGTACTAGGTGTAGAGCTGGGAGTGGTGTCATACACTTGTAATCCCAGCACTCAGGAGGCTGAGGCAAGAGGATTGCCTTGAGTTTAAGGCCAGCCTGGGTTGCATAGGAAGATTCTGTCTCCAAACAAAGAAATAAACACGTACTAGGTTTAAAAGTTTCTGATTAACCAAAACCATCGCAGAATCATAAAATTTTGAAATATTTCTGAATGCTGCAACGTAATTTAAGTCTGGACATAAGCATGTGTTCCAAAATCCCCTCAATTACAATCGCGACAGCATAGGGCCTCGCTTTCTCTTTCCTCTGTTCAGGAAAAACACATGGATAGGGAGGGAGGCTACAGGGAGACAAGCACAAGGAAGTTGCACAGACTGACTGAAAGACACCAGTTCCCAGCCTGTCCTTCAAACAGCTTGGATTCCTGCCGAATAACTGACTCAGAATTTTGAAGGAACCAGTCTTTTAAAAGTCAGAGTCTAACCTGCTATTTTAGCACAGGGGAAACGATGCCTAGACACGCTGCACTGCTGCTCAGTGACAGAGGAGGTGGGATCCATGAGTGTGGCAGCTGTTCCTGCCACTGTCACCTCACGGCGCTTCGGAAGCCTGGCTCTGTCTCACTCACTGCCTTGTCATGGCACCTATGCCGATGCCTAACTGACACATCTCAGATGCCCAGTAAATAGCTGCTGCTGCATGCGTGAAGGTATGAAATCTTGGGCGACAAACACTTCAGAGCACTATTAAGAGAAAGTAAGGGTCCCTGGACATAATTGCATCACAGCTTGGTGTTGTGAATATTGTATTTGGCAATATGTTACCATATTCTTAGTTTTTTCTCTCAGTGCTTATCCATTGATCCTTTTCCATTTCACTACTAATAAACCAGAAAGCTCTCTAGGTCTTTTTCTTCCTGCTTCTAGGGACTGAGCACAGGACCTTAAAACTGAACTTAATCCCCAATACACCCCCACACTTCCCCTCTTCACTTAAGTTTTGAGACAGGGTCATACGAAGTTGTTAAATTGTCCATGTCGGGCTCAAATTTCCATCTTCCTGCCTCAGCCTCTCGGAATGCTGGGATTACAGATGGGTGCTACATACCCAAGTTCTCTATGCCTTTGCTTTTTCATAAGCTAAGTAAGGGATGGGGATTTAGCTCAGTGGCTTAAGTGCCTGCCTGGCAAGCATGAGGTCATGAGTTCGATCCCTGGTACCAAGAATAAAATAAAATATGCTTCATAAGCTAAGTAAAAATTATATAGAGTTGATATAACAAACAAAGGATTCTTATGTTGCTTATCATGGACACAGTGCTCTGGGGGTTTGCAAACAAATCAGGTATGACTGTGTGGAATCTAAGCACTTAGCTGCAAGCTGCAAGTGCTACACAGTGTAGATATGCAGAGCCGCCTTTATACATTCACCCTTCATACTCCAGCATGGTCCCTGACTCCCTAGATGTGCAAAGTCCAGCCTTTGCCTTTTCTTTTGAGATCTTGCTATGAAGTCCAGGTTGGCCTGGAGCTTGCAATTTAGCCCAGACTTGCAATCCTGCTTCAGCCTACATCCAGTCTTTTGCATGAGTTTTTCCTCTCAGTATAATTCAGTGCTACCCAGTTAATCCCTCCTGAGCACTTACTATAGACAGACACTATGCTATTCAGTGCAAGAATAAAAACTCAACAAATTCAGTCCTCATCACTAATAAATCCACAGTCTGTTAAGATAAAAAAGTTTTGTTTTTATTTTTATGTGAAATTATAAAGTAGACTTCAATAATGACATAAGCAATACAAAGTGGTCTAGTAGTTTAAAAGTAGAGAAGACTATAGCTGAGTTAGAACCAAATCAGCCTAGAAGGAGGATGGGCTGACAGCAGTCAATGCCTCTCCTGCTGAGTGCTGAAGAACCCACATGCTCACAGTCATGCAATAATAAGCACAGCTCCCTTCTTGCAATGCTAAGCACATGCTCATTGCAATCTTGCAATGCTAAGTACATGCACAGTCTTGCAATGCTAAGCACATGCTTGGGCAGCATTGCAATACTAAGCACATGCTTGGGCAGCATTGCAATGCTAAGCACATGCTCAGTTTTGCAATGCTAAGCACGTGCTCGCAGTCTCGCAAGCACACACTCTTCCACCATACTTTCCATTCAACTCTAACTGCTGCCAGCATTGCCTATTGTACACCATACTAAGACAGACATCTTCGTATATTTACCCACAGCTGATCAACCCCACTGGATAAACTCAACAGGGAGAATCAGCCAGTGGAAGAAACAGGAAACTCTTGGAACCAAATGTCAGCTTGCTTTCTGTACTAATACTTCTACTCGCAGTGATCTTCTGGTGTCACTTACTGGAAAATCACTTAGCACTCTTATACTTCTACACTTTAAAAATTATATTTAAATAGTTAAGCTTCTGAGGTTTCCCCAGTGTTTGTCTCTTTTTTTGTATCTGTTATACAACAGCTGCTACTTTAGAAGTATTAAACTATTTATTTTGGGGTATTTAGCCACTTGTTAGCACTTTTACTGATCTCTTACCAATTTTAAAGTTTTTAAAAGTACTTTTGGTACCCTCATGTTACCTGCAAACAAAAATTTTGTTTTCAATTGTCTTTGCTTTACAGCTTAGTACTAGCCAGAGCTTTCAATGTGTTTAATATTAATGGTGATTGTAGGCAACCTTGCTTTGTTTCTGATTATAATAAGAATAAAGAAAAAAATAGTATATTACCATTCAATATGATTGATAAATCTTTTAAAATAGATATTTATATTAGACAATATCATTTTATTTCTTTCTTTTCTGAAATAAGAATTCCTTATTTACTGTACAATTTTAACCTTACATCCTATTACTGGGCCAAAATAGTTGGGTTTTTTTCCTATCATTTTATGTCTATTTTTTAGAAGTTTCTTTTTTCTTTTTTTATTTATTTTTGTCTTTTTGAGATGGGTTTCACTATATAGTTCAGGTTGTCTTTGAAATCACTTTGTGGCCCAGGCTGGCCTTAAATTCACAACAATCCTCCTGCCTCATCCTCCTCCTGAGTGCTGGGATTACAGGTATGCGTCATCATGCCCAGCTAAAAATGAGGTGAATTTTATTAAAAACCTTTTAAGCCTGTACTTAGATATTGATTTTAAATTTGACCAATGTAGTAGGAATATTACTAGGTTCCTGATACATTCCAATTATATACATATATTTGTTCCAAATTTATATAGAGCCATTTGAGGAGAACATCTTTAAAAACCTGAATCTATCATTGAACTTGTACAGTCTCGTATAGCCTATAATTTCCTGCAAGAGGTGTTGCATGTTTTGTCATATTCATTTGTAATTATTTTATAATTCTGTTGATAGAACAAATGGATATTTTTAGTCTTTAAATGATGTTTTCTGTTGATGAACACCTGCTGGCTAGTATAAAGCAACTTTTTATCACACTGATTTTATAGCAACCTTATAAAATTCTGTTATTATTTCTAGTGATTTGGCAATGGTAGACACTGTATCTGCTATAGTTTATATCTATATGCTCTCCTAAAGCCTCATAGGCGCTACTTCTGGAAGGTGACTAGATCATGGTGGTGTGATACAGTCATGGTTTAGTCCACTGTTGACTTTATAGCAAACTGTGATGTTGGGAGGTGGATCACTGAGGCATGGCCTGGAATGGTCTACTGTCCTCCTTCTCCCTTGATCTCTCCTTGCTTCCTGTCTACTCTGCTGGCCTGCCTTAGAGCCAGGCAATTATGGGCTGAAACCTCTATAAACAGTGGGCCAAAATAAACCTCTTCTAATTCAAGTCTTGGATGTTGTGTATTGTGTGTCAGGGACAAGAAAGTAACTATATCATTAGCCTTGATTAATCTCTGGTCAGAAAATGTGACCTGTAAGATACCAATTCACTGAAATTTAAGCTTTAATTTTGATCTAGTATGCAATCAATTTTTTCAACTTTTCTATACGCCTGAAAACAATATAAATTCTGTAGCTTCTACGCAAGTAATTCCAAAAATGAATATTAGGTTAACCTTGTTTTGGGGGAGGGGTTTTGTGTTCTTTGTAGGGCTGGGCAGTTGAATTCAAGAGCTCACACATATTAGGCAAGTGTTCCACTGCTGAGCCACATCTGCAGCCCCAAGACTGCTTTATTTCTTAGTACAAATTTATAATACACAATGTGTGTATTCTTTGTGTGAGGTTGGTGAGTGTACATAATACATCTTCGTTCCTTTTTACATCCTCTTCCCTTCCTTCCCTCCTCTCGTCCTCCATCTCTTGATCCTATTTCTATTTGAAAAAGATCTTTCCCTGGTTCCTATTATCTTTTATTATGCTCTTTATTCATATTTTAGGTTTCTAGGGCTAGGGATTTAGCTCAGTGGCTCAAACGCTTGCTGGGTAAGTCTGAGGTCATGCGTTCAATCCCTGGTACCAAAAAAAAGTTACATTTTAGGTTTCTTTTTTTTTAAATTTTATTTTACAGAGAATAAGACAAAAGAGGACAGAACAACGCAGATCAGAACAGAACAATATAAGCAACACAGCACTTCACAACAAGACAACTGGATATCAACAGTAGCTATCATATCTCTTTCTTTGAAATAGTTGAGCATAGTTTCACAAACAATAATATCAAACATAACAAAATAGAATAAAAGCATTCAAGAGAATGAAACTATTACAAGGCATTCTGAACCAAATAACAGAAAATGAATAATGGCTATTATAATATCTCATTTTCCATAAAATGAAAATCCAGTAAGACACAACATGATAGAACCAACTAGGTTTCTTATATAAGAGAAACTATGTGATATTTAAACTTGTATGTCTGATTTATTTCACTTATTGTAGAAGCCCCCACCAGGCCTCTCTGAAGTGGTAATGACAAATTAAGTGAGGCTCTGGAAATAAAGAAATCAGAAATAATCTCTTAGATAACTACAGAGATTACCAAAATACACACGATGCTTAGTGACATTAGAGCAGACACAGACAAAAAAATAGATGAGCTTAAGAAAATTGTGGAAGCTCAGCATAGGAAAGAATTGAAATACATAAAGCTGATTCAAGCAGATATCCATGAGAATAAAAACTCCATTAAAAGTATTCAAAGCAGATTAGGCTAATGTGAGGACAGGATCTCAGATACTGAAGATAGGCTTGCAGATAATGACCAGGAAAAAAAAGATTTCTCAAAAATAGCAAGGGAACATGAGAAATCTATCCAGCAGCTGCTAGCTGAGACAAAGAAGAATAACTTAAGATTAATTGGAGTCAATGAACAAGCAGGAGATACCACAAATGACATTAAAAAATTGTTCACAGACATCATGACAGAAAACTTTCCTGGTAGAGAAAAAGAATTTGACATAAGAATAAGTGATGCATGTAGAACTCCAATTAGCAATAATAAAAAAAAAATCTACAGCCAGTCACATCATAGTCAAGATTCTAGAAATTCAACACAAGAGTAGAATCCTAAAGCTTGTTAGAGAAAAGAAACAAATCCCTATAAAGGAAGGCCCATCAGAATTATAGCTGAATTCTCAGCAGAAACTCTCAAGAAAAGCTTGGAGTAAAGTACTCCAAGTTCTAAAGGAAAACAACTTTCAACCCAGACTGATGTACACCCACAAAACTATCTTTCAAAATTGATGGATAAACATAATACTTCCATAACAAAGAAAATCTGAGGAAATTTGTGACCATCAAACCAGCACTCCAAAATGTTCTGAAGGACATTCCAAAAAGAGATAATTAAGACTACAGCTTCATGAACCCCAACAGAAGGAATCCACCAGGGAAGGCACTTAGAGGGAGGGGAAGAAACGGGGAACAAACAACTGGAAAATAACATGACAAGGATAAATCAATATATATCAGTTATAACCATCACTGTTTTTGGTCTCAATTCACCAATCAAAAGATACAGATTGGCACAACTGATCAAGAAGCAAGATCCAACAATATGCTGTATACAAGAAACACATTTAATTCAAAAACAAATTCATAGATTGAAAGAAAATGGATGGAAAACAACTCAGAAAAAAGCAGGGATAGCTATTCTATTTGCAGGCAAAGTGAATTTCAAATCAAGACTGATTAAGAGAAATAAAGAAGGTTGCTACATCCATGTAAAGGAAACAATCAAAATGGAAGAGATAACAATCATAAATACATATGCAACAAATACCAGTTCATCCAACTATATAAAACAATTACTAATGGACATGAAAAATCAAATAAGCCCTAATACAATTGTATTAGGAGACCTCAATACCCCACTATCACAAAAAGACAGATCAACTAGACAAAGAAAATCAATAATGTGGCTGGGAATTTAGCTCAGTGGCATAAGTACCTGCCTGGCAAGCATGAGATTGTGAGTTCGATCCCTGGTACCAAAAAAGAAAATCAATAATGAAACATTAGAATTAAATCAAACTTTTGAACAAATGCACTTAGTAGATGTCTATATAGTGTTCCACCCCACAACATCAGAATACACATTGTTCTCAGCTCCACATGGGACTGTCTCCAAAACAGACCATATACTGGCTCATAGAACATGCTTAAGTAAATGCAAAGGAATTGAAATTAACCCATACATACTGTCATACTACAGTGCAATGAAATTGGAAATGCATGCCAAGGGAACCCACAAGAACTTCATAAACACATGGAAATTAAATAACACCCTACTGAACAACCAATGGTTCACAGATGAAATTAAATATACTGGAACTTGTGGGACACAGTGAAAGCAGTTTTAAGAGGGAAATTTATAGCAGTAAATACCCATATCAGGAAAACAGAGCAAGCATATGTAAACAACTTAATACTGAGCCTCAAACTTGTACAAAAAGAGCAAGCTAAGCCAAAAGCTCATCTGACGGAGGAAATTATAAAGATCAGAGCAGAAACTAACACACTGGAGACTAAAAATTATACAAAGAATCAATGAATTGAAGAGTTGGTTCTTTGAAAGATTAAATAAAATTGACAAACCCTTAGCCAATCTTATCAAAAAAAGTAAAGACTCAAATCCATGCAACTAATTAAGAATGAAAAGCTTGAAATCACAACAGATCCAGAAGATCATCAATACCTACTTTGAAAACTTATATTCTAGTAAGATAGAAAATACAAAAGAAATGGACAAATTCTTAGACACATATGAATTACCAAAGCTGAAACAATAAGGTGTAAAAATCCTAAATAAACCAATATCAATCAAAGAAATCAATTATGTAATTAAAAACTTATCAACAGAGAAAATCCCAGGCCCTGATGGATTCACTGTTGAATTCTACAAGAAATTTAGAGGAGACTTAACACCACTACTTCTCAAACTCTTTAATGGAATTGAAAGGGAAGAAATACTTCCAAATTCATTGCTGAAAGCACACATTACCCTGATACAAAAACCAGAGAAAGACTCAACTAAGAAAGAGAATTACAACCAACTTCCCTTATAAACATTGATGAAAAAATCCTCAATAAGATATTAGCAAATAGACTGCAGCAAATTGTCAAGAAAATTGTACATCATGATCAAGTGGGATTCATCCCATGGATGCAGGGATGGTTCAACATACATAAATCCATAAATTTAATATACCATATTAGCAGAGCCAAGGACAAAAATCATATGATTACCTCAATAGACAAAGAAAAAGCTTTTGACAAAGTCTAGCATGCATTCATGATAAAAAGCCTATAGAAAATTACAATAGTTGGTCTTTATCTCAATCTGATAAAAACCATCTATGCCAAACCAACAGCCAACATCATATTAAATGGAAAAACTGAAAGCTTTCTCTCTAAAATCAGGAATAAGACAAGGATATCCACTGTCTCCACTCTTATTCAACACAGTCCTAGAAACTTTAGCCAGAGCAATTAGACAAGAGAAAGAAATAAAAGGAATAAAAATAGGAAAGGAAGAAGTTATACTATCATTATTTGCAGGTGACATGATACTCTACATAGAAACCCCAAAAACTCCACCAAAAGACTACTAGATTTATTAAGTAAATTCAGTAATGTAGCTGGTTACAAAGTCAACACTCAAAAATCAACAGCCTTCCTGTACACAAATAACAAACTCACTGAGAGAGAAATCAGGAAAACAAAACCTTTTACAATAGCATCCAAAAAATGAAATATCTAGAAATCAATCTTACAAAGGATGCAAAAGACCTCTACACTGAAAACCACAGTACTCTGAAAAAGGAGATTGAAGAAGATGTTAGAAAATGAAGAAATATCCCATGCTGTTGGGTAGGAAAAACCAATATAGTGAAAATGGCCATACTTCCAAAACTGTTATACAGATTCAATGCAATCTGAATCAAAATTCCAATTCCATACCTCATAGAATTAGAGAAAACAATCCTAAAATTCATCTTGAACCAAAAGAGACCTAGAATAGCAAAGTCAATCCTGGACAACAAAGACAAGACAGGGGCATCACAATCCCTGACCTGAAATTATACTATAAAGCTACTGTGATAAAACAGTATGATACTGGCAAAAAAAACAAAACAAAACAAAACAAAAACCCCTGAAGATCAATGGAACAGATTAGAAGATGCAAAAATAATTCCAGGCATACTAAACCACCTTATTTTTGACAAACATGCCAAACATATTCACTGGAAGAAACATAGCCTCTTTAATAAATGGTGTTGGAAAAACTGGCTCTACACATACCAAAGACTAAAACTGGACCCATATCTTTCACCATGCACTAAGCTAAAATCAGAATGGGTCAAATATTTTAATATTAAAACAGAAACATTAAATCTGCTGGAACACAGAATAAGTAAAACTCTTGAAGATATTGGTGTAGGTAAAGACTTTATGAATAAAACCCTGATTGCACAGGAACTATCACAAAGAATCAACAACTGGTATCTCACCCTATTGAAAAGAAAGCGAAAACACCAACAGAGTAAATAGATAACTTACAACATGGGAAAAAATGTTTGCCAGCTGTTCCTCAGACAAATGGTTATTATCAAGAATGTATAAAGAACTGAAAATAATCAGTCCTCGCAGATTTAAAGACCCAATCTAAAAATGGGCATCTGAGATTAATATACACTGCTCAGATGAAAAATTACAAACAGAAATAAACATGTGAAAAAATGGTCAACATCACTTGGTCATTCAAGAGATGTAAATTAAAACAACACTGAGATTCCACCTCACCCCAGAAAGAATGGCTATCAAGAAATCAAGCAATAACAAATTCTGGAGGGGCTGTGGGGAAAAAGAAACCCTTCTCCACTGCTGGGAATGCAGACTGATGCAACCACTGTGGAAATCAGTATGGAGATTCCTCAAATAACTAGGACTAGAGGTCCATTCAAGCCAGCTATTCCCCTTCTGGGTATCTTCCCAAAAGAATTAAAAACGTCATACCACAGTGATATATGTGCACCCAAGTTTATAGCAGCATAATTTGTAATAGATAGATCTTGGAAACAACCTAAGTGCCCATCAACTGAGGAATGGATTAAAAAGATGTAGTATTTTTATACAATAGAGTACTAGTCAGCCATAGAGAAGGATAAACTGGAGACTTTTATAGGTAAGTGGATGCAACTTGAGACCCTACTCATTAGTGAAATAAATCAGACATGTGTAAACATCGAATCGTCTCACTAAGTTTGAGAAGCTGAAAGTAACAACATATGTTTATATGTATATGTATAATGTATACAAAAAATAATTAAGATAGTTATACTACCGATTTCTCTCAGTTCACTGAAGAGAAAGATTCCTGCCAGTATTGTTCGGACAAATGTAAACAGATATCTTATGCTCTGGGTGAATGATTTGGGGATGACAATGCACAATGCATGTACCACTGTTAACCCCAATTGATGTGTTTTGGAATTTTTAGGGTCTTTTTTCTTTGAAATAAAATGAATTTGGAAAAAAAAAAAGATCTTCTCTGTGTTTAATGATCTGTAGTTCCATTGTGGCTTATCTTGCTATGTAGTTCTTTTTATTCACTCTGCTTGAATTCAGCCTCCTTCCTCTTGCCTAGTGCACCTTCTACTGACTCTCTCTTCCCAAAATGCTGCTTCTTCAGCCTGCCAATCCCTGAGAGCTCAAGCAAGGCCAAAGGGTAAAGGACTGAGTGGAAAGAAAGGTCATGCAGAGGTGAACACCTGATGGTGCCAGGTCTTCCAGGCAATCAGAAGGAATGAGGTCAGAGACAGTATGCGCCATGCTTCAGAAAGAGAATGAAACAGAGATGGGGGAGGGGGCTCTCATGAAAGTGGATAAATTGCGAGGAAAAAAGGAAAAGTCGACAATTTCACTTCCTGCTTTCAGTAAGACTTGAGGAAACCATTTGAGAGGGCTGAGAGTAGGGGCTTGCGAGAGTGACTGGGACAGCCTCAGGAGTCAGCAGCTGAGTCCAACAACTGGCAACTAGACCTTGAGTAAAAGGCTCTCAGACATATCCCTTCCCAGGTCATGCTTCACCAGGGCAAAGGGTACATCGGTAAGTGTAACGCCACTGGCTCAGCTCTGCCTCCGGAGCAAATCTGATCTAAGTGGTTCCATCCTTTCAAGGGTCAGGAACCTCACATTCAATGGTTTTAAGGAAAGCTTTCATTTATAATACATGAAAGCATACAAAGAAAGTTGAGTGTATGTCTTTTCATTACAACTTGCTCTCTCCCCCATACTTCTTGTATTGACCTGTCTCTCTTCAATCAAAGAAACAAAATATTGGACCTTAAAAGCAGGGTTCTCTTTTCTTTATCAATTTAAACAGCCTTGCAAAATATCCTGCACAAAAGAGACTTCCAAAACATCTTTAAATGGAATAGAATAAGAGGTGACCAAGTCTTTTGAAAAATATAGCTTTGGGTAGGGAACTTGACAAATTTTCTTTTTTTTTTTTCTTTTTTTTTCATATTGTTTTTTATTTAAAGAGAAAAAAACAGGAAAAAGGTAGAAATATTACAGAATTTCAAGAAAAGAAGATAAACAGTAAGAAACCACTAGTTGATACATTACATATTGTTCTTTTAGAAATAGTTATTCAACAAATTTTCTTGAACTAACACAAACATGGGACAATGGGAAAGACAAAACAGAGCAGTAAGAGGTAGAAATTATACAAAAATGTCCTTGGTTGATTTTACCAGTGGATTCAGTAGGCATTTCACCTTTTAATTTACAAAGTCTTGCCAAAGGAAGTGTATAAGGCAGGCATGATGGGACAGGGAGGCGTGCGACCTTCTGAGCCCTTAGTTTTTCATTAGTGTGGGGCACAAAGTAAGTCTGAGCACTGTCTTCAGTGAAGACATGAAATCTATAGATTTTGTCTTAATCTCAAATCTATAGATTTTGTCTCTATAGATTTTGTCTTAATCTCAAACCTGTTATTCTCTATACTTGAAGACCTATAAAACTAAGAGTTAAACCTCTAGAGCACAAGGTAAACACATCAGTGGAAACACTGAAGGCAATAATTGTATCATTCCCAGTGACTACTCTTGTTCCCTCTGGGAGCCACCAGGAATGTGTTATACCAAAACTAATGAGTCTCTGTCATGTGTATATTAAAACAGAATCAAAGCCTGAGATTAGGAAAAATTCACTATTATGTTTAATAAAACATAACCCAATAACATAATCCATATGGTACTATGTTAACTGCATATCTATAGGCTAGCACAGATTTTAGTTTTATAACTGTAAATTTCAATTGCATAGTTGCATAATAGTATCAATCTTATGTAGATGTTGCAAACATTAAATGAGGATAAAAAGATTTCGTGTGTGCACACGCACCTGTGTGCAGAATAGGGCTTGAACCTGGGACCTCACACATGTAAAGCCTGACTCCTACCACTGAGTGACATTCCTAGCTCAATAATCCTAGACAAGAATAAATGATAATCAAAAATTAAGTTTTCCCCAGAACCTATAAAATCCAGTAACAGTAAAATCAACCAACAAAAATAAATCCAGGTGGGTGCGATGGCACACTCCTATAATTGCAGTGCTTGGGAGGCTGAGACAAGAAGATCACCATGAGTTTGAGGCCAGCCTGGACTACATAGTGAGTTCAAGGATAGTCTGAGCTATACTAAAACTCAATATCGAAAAACAAAACAAACAAATGAACCAAAGTCCTATAACAAAGGATGTCAAACAAATAAACAAAGGTTAGGCTGAGTGGCTATGGTGCTTGCTAATTCTATGATTAATCAAGGAAATTAAACCCATGACTTTAAAACAGTTTAAATAAGTCAACCTAAAAGAATTTAAAAAAGCTCCATTGCCAGGCATGGGGGCACATGCCTATAGTCACAGCACCTGGGAGGCTGAGGCAGGAGGATCACTATGAGTTTGAGGCTAGCCTGGGCTTCATAGTGGGTTTAAGACCAACCTGAACTACATTGTGAGCCCTTTTATCACACACACAAAACAATCTCTATCTGCACTAGCCAAAAATTCACATAAATAATCTAAATATTCATCAAATGATGACCACATAAACAACATGCAGTAGATTACTATTCAGCCACATAAAAGGAACGGATACATGACACAACAAGGATGGACCCTGAAAACATTATGCAGGCAATGTTCAGTGGTACTGTTCTTGCCTCCCATGAGCAAAGCGCTGGGTTAAATTCCCTGTACCACTGAAAAACCAAGCAACAAAAACCATTAGGCTAAGTGAAAAAAAAATGCAAAGGCCACGTATTATATGACTCCATTTATAGAAAGTAACCAGAATAGGTGAGTCTATAGAGAGAGTCACTAGTGGTTGCCAGAAGCCAGTGAAGGGAAAGATGCGGATACAGAGAAACTGTGTTTAATCGCTAAGACATTTTCCCTAGGGCACTAAAATGTTTCAGAACTAGACCGTGATAACAGTTACAGGTTTTTTTAGTGTACCAAATGCCACTGAATTATACACTTTAAAACTATACATTTATATTTAAATTATATACTTTTAAATGAGGAATTTTATGAGAATTTTACACTTTCCAAAAATAATGAGTCTAAAATCTCCGCTTTACACTAGGAATAAGAACTAGAGTACAGTCTATCCTACTCACTCTATCATGAACACAAATTCTCAGACTCAGGGCATGGCTTTGCTATGTGTTTCTTAGTCAAGTACTTAAATCCTCGGAACTTTCCTGATCTACAAAATAGGCATAATAATCATATCTATTTTATACAGATGTTGAGAAAATTTAGCGAGATAATAACCAGTAACCGGCAACAGTAAATGCTAAACAAAGGTTATAATTTTCCCAGAAACTATCCAATTGTAAATGTTAGAAGTAAAATCTGGCCCCATATGATGGTACATGCCTGTAATCCCAGCACTCGAGAGGCCAAGGCAGGAGGAGCACCATGAGTTGGAGGCCAGCCTGGGCTACACAGTAAGCTCAAGTCCAGTCAGAACTACATAGCAAGTTCCTGTCTCAAACCTCCCCTGAAAAAAGCAAAATCTTTTTTGGACTCGAAGATCTCAGGGTGTGGTCTATGGACATCTGAAGGTCCCAAGACTCTTTCAGGGGATCTGTGAGGTCAAAACTATTTCAAAGTACTAGGGGCTGTAACTATTATGGTTTCGATCTAAAACATCCTCCCAAAATCTCGTGTGTATGAAGGTTACAGAATCACAAGGACACAGCACTTGACAGCAAATTCATCCACTGGTGAGTTACAGCTGAATGTGCTGCCAGGAGGCTGGGCCTGTCTGGTGGCTACACAGTCGCCAGGCTGACCCGGGAGGCTGTGCACTGGGCCTGGTTACCCCATCTCTTTTTGCTTCCTGTGATCCACAGGCTGAGCACCTTTTCCTCTACCATGCCCTGCTTTCTGCCTTGTTTCTGCCTTGGTCTCGGCAACCTATGGCCCGAAACTGAGCCAACAGAAACCTCCCAACCTTTCAATTGTGGGTGGAAGCAACAGGAAGGTGGCTAAGATAGCATCACAGTCATAGAGCGCATGCTCAGCATGCACAAGGCCCTACACTTAACCCTTAGCAAATCAACATAATAATAATGACAACACACACGGAACATTATTTGCCTTTTTCACTGCAATGACACTCACATGCATGGTGCAATGTATGATCATGAAAGGAAGGATCTCTTAAAAATAACAAGGAACCAGGAAGTAATGATACAAAGGCTAGAAGATGACAAGAGGATTTATAACCTAAGAATAAAAAATGTGAACAAAGAAGCAGGGACAAATACAAATGAAATAAAAAGACTATTCACAGAAATAATTAAGGAAAACTTCCCAAACATAGGAAACGGAAGTGATGTTCAGATACATGTGGCATACAGAACTCCAGCCAGCTACAACCAAAACAGATCTATACCCAGACATATAATAATCAGGATCCCAGAAATCCATCACAAGAACAGAATATTAAAAGCGGTCAGAGGAAAGAAACAGATTACCTATAAAGGAAAACTCTTCAAAATCACAGCAGACTTCTTGATGCAAACTATCAAATCAAGAAGAGCTTTGAGCGAAATATTCCAAGCCCTGAAAGAAAATAACCTCCGACCCAGATTGATGTATCCTGAAAAACTGTCCCTCAAAATTAATGGAGAGAGAAGATATTTCCATGACAAAGAGGAACTGGGGGAGTTCATGACCACCAATCCAACCCTGCAAAGAATACTGACGGACATTCTAGAGAGAGAGAAGAAAATCACCAAGATTCTAGGAACAATGGCAGAAAGGCCTCAATGAAAGGGGCAGACAGTGGAATGAAGAAGAAAAGTAAACAAGAATGACAGAAAAATAGCATAGCAGAAATGAGGCAGAGAAGATTGGCTATATCGCTGTTTTGTCTTGACTGATTTTATTTGAATCTGGTATGCTTGAGAGTATCGAGTCTGAGAGTATAGGCAACTACTCTGAAGATGACAAGATTCAATAAGATACCCATTCTGGTTTGATTATTAACTGCCTTTGAAGTCCTATAATGTCTCCAATGTTTGGTTTTTATTAATAGTGTTATGTACTGCTAAGTTTAATTATACTATGTCTGATGATATAGACAATTTTATTGAAAATAACAGACATCATAGTAACTACCATAGATCACCTAGTATTGTGGTTTTATATGTCCTTTTCATTTCATGTTTTTCTAGAAATTTGTGATTGTTGATTTGTTTTGATTTGTTTCTCCCTATAATACAGAAAGACTACATGTAGAGAGTTATACATGGGTAGAACTTCAAAACAGTTTACGAGAAAGGATTATAGTTATTGTAAAGAAAAAAAGAGAGGAAAAGAAAGTATTCTAAAGGATATAACTGCATGTATGTTTAATTGTGAAGCATTGATAACCATATTACTAAGTTTTTGTCGGCTAGATGAACAGAACTGGTTGCAGTCTCACTGTTTAAATGTCCAGTTTGTAAGCCAGGCACGGTGGTTCATGCCTGTAATCCCAGAACTCAGGAGGCTGAGGCAGGAGGATTGTTGCAAGTTCAAGACCAGCCTGGGCTACAAAGTGAGCTCAAGGCCAGCCTAAACTGCATAGCGAGACCCTGTCTCAACAAGACAAAAAAAAAAAAAAAAGTCCAGTTTGTAGGCTTTACTTTTGTAACTTGAACAACTAGTTCTAAGAGGAAAATATGTAATTGTCAACTAGTGATTTCTTACTGGTTATTATTTTTGTTTTGTTTTGAAATTTTGTATTATTTCTACCCTCTTTCTGTTTCATTTTTTTCTTTAAATAAAAAAAATATAAAATGTTTGCTGATATAGCTTCAGATTCCACATTGCAACTAATCTTTAAGAAACTATGACTTGTCCAGTTTTAGAGCAGTATGCATCGGCCACAATTATCTGTAAAGGCAACTAACTTATGCCTCACCTTTCTCACCACAGATCTGTGTGAGTCTTTGTGTGCGATCTACAGAAATTTGCACCCATGGCCTCATATGTGAGAGGCAAGTGCTCTGCTCCTGAGCTATACTCCCAGCCACACTGTTTATAAATATGTATTTTTTCCAAGTCAAAATAATACACTGCAATAGATTGAATGCAGACACAGATATGAAGACCCAACTTTCTTCTATGAAATGGTTATAAAAATGTAAAACCATGCTTACTCACTGCATTCATTTTGTTTGAATAATACAGTGATATTTATGGGAAATAAATTATTAATAAAAACAAGAAATTATTTTATCAGTATTATTTTTAAAGGCATTAAGAGGTGCTGGACATGGTGGCACACACTTGTAATCCCAGCACTCAGGAGGCTGAGGCAGGAGAATTGCTGCAAGTTCAAGGCCAGCCTGGGCTAAATAGCAAATTCAAGTTTAACCTGAATTACAGAGCAAGACCTTATATCAAAAAAAAAACAAAACAAAGGATTAAGAGATTATATTTCTCAGTTTTAATATCTAATATGGTAAATATTGACAGATACAACCCATAAAAACAAAAGCTCGAGTTCTCATAATTTTTAAAAATTTAAAAAGACTATAAGACAAAAAGTTTGAGGACTACTACCTTAGATCATTTGTTTCTGCTTACAAAGTTGAAAAGTTATCTACCATGGGGCCGAGGATTTAGCTAAGAGGCACAAGTGCCTGCCTGGCAAACATGAGGTCGTGAATTTGATGCTCAGGACCAAAAAAGACAGAAAGAGCGAGAGCGAGAGCGAGAGCGAGAGCGAGAGCGAGAGCGAGAGCGAGAGAGAGAGAGAGAGAGAGAGAGAGAGAGAGAGAAAGACTATCTACCACATCCAGAGTAAGTAGATCTGCAATACTGTGAAGGCATTTAGAGCACAGAGCACAAGTCTATACAGATATCAGATGCAGCCTGGTGGAAGTGCCGTGAGATGTTCCACTGCACCATCTGAGGTTGAGGAGAGTCACGTCTCTGGTTTTTAAGGAAGGGTCATTACATGTCCTTTAGGCACATGCTAAGTACCTATGGGAAAAATCTGGTACAGGATACACAAAAAACAGTTTCTATATCATTCTACACTATTTCTCTTCCCTTCTGCTCAAAATTTAGTTCCAAATGAATTACAAAAGATAATTATCAATTCAACAGAAAGCTTCTAAGAGATCCTGTAGGAAAGCAAGTAAGTGTGGTGGCCTGTCTAGATCTTCTCCAGAGGATTTATGGTCCAGTGTGAGCACTGTGCTACCCTTTCCTAAAAAATAAAAAATAAAAAAATAAAATAAAAGCAAATTTCCAACTTGTGGGTATTTCTGCTCAGTGCAGAGTTACCACATGCAGTCACACCAGAACTACCTCTCTGCCAGCCTCAGAAATGGCATGGGCAGGCTTGGCACCTCCAGAAAAGGCCGGGGTACAGTAATCACAAAAATTAAAACCAGCAACATTTTTCATGTTTTGGTGATGTTAGTGTATGCTGGACATGGTTGTAAGTATTTGTATTAATTAATTAGGGTTACTAATCCTAAATATTGGTCCCATTTCAATCCCCACATTGCCCTCATATTTACTGCACCTGCCCTACGTCTCATACGAACCTCCCACCCTAAAAGGCCAGCTACCTCCTATTATCTGGGAAAATATAAAAGGCCAACTCCACAGAAAGTTGGTTGTTTCTAACAATACTCACTATCCAAGTAACTTAATCATTTCCACACTAAAAATCTGATACTTTCACCTACAACAAATTCCTCTTTCAACATACCAGTCTACTGTTTAAAAAAAGCGGGGGAAGAAAGAATAGAACAGACACACACTTAAAAATAGTGAGATCCTAAAGAAGAGGCATCAAAATGGATTCCAGGATACTTTTAGGTACCTCTCAGCTGAAACAAAGAGGCATCCAGAAATATACCTGTTGGAGCCATCTGTCATGTGGACTTTGGCGTAAAGCACATCCACCATTCCGGGGTCATCGTTCATGTACTCTATCCCAGCCATCTCCACTTCCAGGGGTTTGCCCCCCGTGATGTCACTGCAAAAGAAAAACATCAGACTCTTAGCACGCCTTCAGCTAAGAAGGCTATTATATTTTGAAACATAGTTAATAAAAACAAAGTTATGGATTTTTTTCTAATAACATTATCTAATTATCCTCCTAGTCTCAAAATTAATAAATGTTCAATGTACAAAACTGGAAAATGCAAGAAAAATCCCCCAGTGTCAAACTATTATTTAACCCTATCTATTTGTTAGCACTTTCAGAGGGAAAAAAGCCGAGGGATGAGAGTTGTGATTGGCAAAGGCCCCGGCTGTGTCGCCCGTCTCCTAGGGCCTGCTCTCTTCATTATTTCCACAACTTACACCCCGCACTGCACTCTTCACAACAGCAGGCGTGCACACGGATGACGCAGGCTGAGGAGCAGTCTGGCAATAATTACCAAGAGTCTTCCAGAAGGGGGAAGGGGAGGGAGGAAAACAGAATGGAGATGGTTGTGTATGTGTCCCAACTCCCCTTGAGCAGTGTAACCATCAAGTAATGCATACAAGCATTGATAAAAACAAAAACATTTGGCATAAGAATTCTGTTTCCAGGAGCCCATAAAAAGGGAAAACAGTTTTGAGTTGGACTACAGTAGACGCCCCCGAAGCCTCGTGCTTTCACAGGTGGTGGGTCTCTGGAGGTGCGCTGTTGGGAGGAGGTAGGTGACTGGGGGCCTGGAAGGGTGCATCTTCCTCCCTTCTCCCTCCATCTCTCTCCCTGCTGCCTCCTGGGCCCTGTCCATCTGCCCTGCCCCCTGCCACGCCGCCCTGCATTGGAGCCAGCCTGCTATGAACTGAAAGCACTACAAACTGTGAGCCAAAATCAATCTCTGCTTTAACTTGTGGGTACCTAATATTGTGTCTCAGCAACAAGAAAGTAACCATGACAATAACCAACCACAGCTGGAGAAGCAACATTCTTGGGGGAGGTGTTGAAACCATCTCACCAGGTAATCCACAGTAGCCTTGGACTCACTACCTAGCCCCGGCTGGGCTTCAATTTGTGATCCTTCTGCCTCAGCCTCCCAAATGCTGGAATTACAGGAGTCTGTCCGTCTCTGACTCTGATCTTTACATTAAGATTTACCAAAAAAAAAAAAAAATTTTATGGGCTTAGAATAAAAAAAGACTTCTCTTGTAAAAAAAATGGTTATATTGCTTTTTCTCAGACAAGAATTACAATAAACCAGTATTTCTTTTTAGAATTTATTTCAGATAGTATCCTGGTGACAGAAAACACCAAATTTTAATACTGCAGCACAATAATTATCTTGATTTTCAAGTACAATTTTCTCTCCATTTCCTCCATATGTTTTCTGCCACCCTCCTCCCATTTATTTATTTACTTACAGACTTGTTTGTTTTTTACTCAAGATCCAACCCAGGGCCTGAGGTACGCCAAACAGGCTCTGTGCCCCTGAGCCGCTAAGCCCCCAGCCCCCTGACTGTAACAGTTCTTTTGCATCTAAGTCTTTACTATAAATACCTAAAGTCCTTAGATTTAAGGCTGCAATAACAAAAAAAAAAAAAAAGAAAAGAAAGAAACCAGGTAATGAGATCCAAAGGCTACTGTGAATAGGAACAGATACCCTCACAACCTACCCTAAGGCTCATCAGAAAGGAGACTGAAGGGCAGGGGGGAAACCTGCTTGGTTTGCCTGGTGAATGTTCTTTGCCTCTGTGGCTCAACTGTGCCACCGTCCAGCTAGGTGGCACCTGAAGCAGTGATTAGGAACGAATACTTGTTCGGGACCGGACCGTTTTCCTGTGCCTGCTCTCCTCTCCTCATCTCCTCTGCTCATCCCAGGCCCACAGAGTGCTCAGGCACAGGCGGGCTGACACGAGCTAGAGAAGTGCAGTGTGTTTGTCACTGCTCCACACCCGGAGCCACGGCACTGCCTCTGTCCTACATCTCACAGAGAAGGCACAAGGGACACATTCAGAGCTTTGGCATTTACCAAACACTGAATAATTCATTCAAAATCTATACAGCTACAGAAGCCTGCAGCCTAAGAACTGAAATGAAAACTCTGTTCCCAGCTGGATGGCATCCCCTCATTCAAAAGAACCCCGAAACTGAAAACACACTCAACTACCCGTTTCTTTTATGTGTCTATGTAACACTGCAGTTTTAAGCAAATTCCAACATAATATGGTTACCTTATTTTATAGTAATGAAGCAGCATTGCTGAGGTGTGAGCCCAGCCTTGTGCTTGCTAGGCAAGAGCTCTCCCAACGGGGTTACAGCCCCAGCCTCACGTTTATTTTAATACACCAGTCTAAAACAACCTCAAATTTAGGCACTGCACACTGTACATGGGCCAATTTATTCTCAGTGTTTTCCTTTTCACCTTTTAATTCAGGATCTTTACATCATAAAGGGTTCAGGTGAGAAATACCATTATATACTGATACTCCTTCTCAGTAGGACACCAAGTCCAAAGATCAAAGAGCAAGAATAAGCACAGAAGCTACATTTACCCTCCAGGCTTTAATAAAAGCATATCTTTCTTCTTCCTCTTCCTTTCCCTTCTCCTCCCCCTCCTTTTTTTGAGAAATCTCTTCCACTAAGAGAAATAAATCTTCTCCAACCAATCCAAATAACCAATTCGGATTCTCATTCCCCTTCTCAGAAGTTAATTTTCCACTAAATAATGGGATGCAGAGTGAGGATTTAACCCAGGGCCTTCATTGCTGAGCTACTGTCTATCTCAGTCTCCCACCTCCTTTCTGGACACAGGGTCTTGCTAAATTGCTCATGCTGGGCTACTTCCTCCTGCCCCAGCCTTCCAGAGTGCTGGGACTGTGGGCCTGCACCACCTGACTGCGCTACACACTCTATAAACAGGTGCCTGTGGCAGGATAAAGGTCCAGGAGTTGGGAAGGCTTGCTTTATTTCACTTGCTGATTTCAAGTCTTTCTAGCTTTCTGAAAAAAGCATCTTCAAACAAATTTTTGCGTGCACTGCAGATTTTTTGGCAGGGTAACTTTGTCCTATTTCAAAAGCTTTGCTGAATTTGAAAAACTACAATTACTGTTTTCATCCTGTCATGTCAAAAATTCTTAGGAACTATTAAGACTGTTCGGGTATTCCCTATGCACTCAACTCTGACATGCTTATGGGCTCAGCCTTGGCATTTAGTCACAAAAGGCACCAAGAGATACAAAAGGGAAAACTCAGCTAAATCTTCACACAGCTCAGGATAAACCTCCAATGATTAAAACCCTGTGACCTGATTTTTATAAGGTAAGAACAAATACCTCTTTAAACAAATATTTTATCTACTTTCAAACTGTAGCAGGATTATCCCAAAGGCAGCCAAGAAAATGCAGCTGCTTTCAATTTAGCAAAATGTGAACTGGAAATATGTTAAAGTATCAGAACTCTAACCAAGGCAAATTATCCTGCTTTGTAAGATAAAGAATAAAGTTTCATTTTATAAGAGGAAAACTGCAAATAACTAATGATGTGCACCAAGTTCTTGTGAATTTTAGGTAAGAGCAAGAGAAAAGAGGGATGCCCATCACTGAGCAAATGACAAGAAAGGTTCTCTGCTTTCTCAGATCAGAAAGGACAGGCAGAATGTAAAACCCAAATGGATTATGATTTTGCTCAAGAAAAATACCATTTCTTTGAAAAAAATAGTGAAAAAGGATAACTGCTCTAGAATAAGTCATTGTTTTACATTGTTTCATGTATAGCGTAACTAGAAAATTTGCTTTGTTCTACCCAGTAAGAAAGTAACTGCCAGGCATGGTGGCACACACTTGTAACCCCAGCATTCTGGAGACTGAGGCAGGAGGACTGCTGTGTGAGTTCAAGGCAAGCCTGGGCCACAAAGTGGCCAGTTTGAATTGCAGAGTGAAATTCTGTCTCAAAAAACCCAAAAACAAAAAACAAAAAAGAAAGTAATCTCTTGCTACAAAACCGTATTAGATGTGTGTAAGACTTGTCAGCCTGGTCTGCATATGCCTGTAATTCTAGCACCTGAAAGGCTGATACAGGAGGATCACTATGAGTTCAAGACCAGCCAGGGTTATATGGTGAGTTCAAGGCCAGCCCAAACTATACAAAGAGATCCTGCCTCAAAAAAATTAAATAAAAATTTTAAAAAGTCCATTGTTACTTAGGTATAGGTCCTGAACTTTTTTTTCTTTGAGACAAGGTCTCCCTGTAGCTCATGCTGAACTCACAGTGATCTGCCTGCTTCAGCCTCCTCAGTGCTAGGATTATAAACAAATACTACCACACCTGGCCAACAATGGAATTTTTAAAAACCTATATGAGTGAATCAACTTTCAAATTTCTTTATCAATCTTAAGTGAGGAAGTGGAAGATACGGTTCTTTGAAATAAAGCTGTGGTGTCAGGTACATGTATAAACTAAAATTTTATAGTAAAAAAGAACAACACCTCTGTCCCCTAGTTGCATGGTCAGTTTCTGATATTCTTACTGATTCGAATAAAATTCCTTGCTTAGCTGGGTGTGGTGCAGTACACCTGTAATCCCACCACTCAGGAGGCTGAGGCAGGAGAACCACATTGAGTCTGAGGCCAGCCTGGGCTACACAGTGAGTTCAAGGCCAGCCTGAACTGCATAGTAAGACTCTGTCTCAAAAAGACCAAAAAAAAAAAAAAAAGGAGGACGAGAAGGAGAAGATGGAGGAAGAGATGGAGAAGGAGATGGAGAAGGAGAAGAAGAATAAGGTGGGGGGAGGAAGAGAAGAAGGCTGAGCATGTGGCACATCTCTGTAGTTGCAGCTACTTGGGAGGCTGGGGCAGGAGAATTATGAATTCAAGGTCAGCCTGGACAATACAGTAAGACCCTGTCTCTAAAAATATACAAAAAGAAGTCAGTGTTTCTGAATACAGAAAACATTTTCCCAAGGGGTGATGCTATCTTCTTGAGTGACTGTGGCAGGCAGATACTCACGACCTCTGGAATTTATAAATATGCATCTAGCGCATGATGTAGATGTAATTCTGGTTAAGGAGACTCATATAGGGGATTAGCCTAGATGACCTAGGTTGGCTCAATCAGATCACACAAGCCCTTAAAAGTCTGTTCTTGCTGTGGTCACAGGAAGATGTGACAGCACAAATGTCAAACAGATGCTGTGCAGCTAGAGTTGAAGATGGAGAGAAAGGGCCACTAGTCAAGGAATGTGTGAGCCTCTGGAAGCTGGAGTTTAAAGGCAAAGAAACAGATTTGGCCTAGGGTCCTCCAAAAAGGATCACTGGCAATGCCTTGACTGGATTTGATTTGATTTTTGTTTTGTTTGAGACAGAGTCTCACTATGCAGTTTAGGCTGGCCTGAAACTCACTTATGTAGTCCAGGTTGGCCATAGCAATCCTCCTGCCTCAGCATCCTGAGAGCTGGGATTACAGGTGTGAAGAGACCACTCCCAGCTACAGCACCTTGATTTTAGCCCAATGAAACCCATATAAGGTGCCATGCGCAGGCCACGGGGAGGAGAACCAGATGCCAGCTCCTTCCAGCATATAGGCTGGAAGACAAGAAGAGTCAAAGTCACACACACACACTGTAAGTGACCAGCTGATCTAGAGAAACACAGGCTGTGATGATAGCTACTGAAGTAAAATACAACTTAACACTTGTAGTGTTTAGCGTTTCATTAAGTTTGCAGGCCTAAAGCTGGTGGTCTGATCATCTATTTAGAGGACAACAATATGTAATATAGCATCTATGGGGGAATCTCCTTCTGAAGGTGGTGGCCACTGTTAATTCCCTATTGTTTTAAAGTCCTGTATCATTTTTATTGTTTGGCTTGCTTTGGTTTTAGTCTGTGTTGTCTTGTTTGATTTTATTATATCTGATGGCATGGGCAGCTATTTCAAAGATAATAATGGTAGCCATTTTGGATTTACTATTATCTTGTTTTGAAGACCTGTATTACATTCATTGCATTTATTGTTTTTGTCTGGGGTTTTTTTGTTTGTTTGGTTGGTTTTTTTTTTTTTTTTTTTTTTTTTTTTTTTTTTTTTTTTTTTTTTTTTTTTTTTTTTTTTTTTTTTTTTTTTTTTTGAGACAGGGTCTCACTATGCAGTTCAGGCTGGCCTTGAGCTCACTTTGTAGCCCCAGGCTGGTCTCAAACTCACAACGATCCTCCTGCCTCAGCCTCCCGAGTGCTGGGATTACAGGCATGAGCCACCACGCCCGGCTACATTCACTGTTTTGTTTTTATTGGTTCTATTCCGTTTTGTTTGATTTTACTATTTTGGGTGGTATGTGCAACTATTTTGAAGACAAGAGGCATTATGGTACCCACTGTTGATTTCCTAGTGTCTTGTTTTGAAGTCCTGTTTTGTTTTGAATGGCTCTATTCTGTTGTGTTTTTTTGGGGGGTGTTTGTCTTTTTGAGACAGGGTCTTGCTGTGCAGTTCAGGCTGTCCTTGAGCTCACTTTGTAGCCTAGGCTGGTCTCAAACTTGCAAGGATCCTCCTGCTTCAGCCTCCCAAGTGCTAGGATTACAAGCGTGAGCCACCACGCCTGGCTTCTGTTTTATTTTGCTTGGTTTTATTCTCTTTAAATTAAATTAAAGTTAAAAACAAAAAACAATGATGCCCTGCATGCCTGTGGGAAGAGCAACAGGCACAGCTGAATACAGCTTCTGGAAGGGAGATTTTCAGCCTCAGCACTACATGATCTTGTCCTTACTGAAGGGCTATTTCCAGTTCTGCTTCGTATTTGAGAATCTGTGGATGAAATACTTCATTTTATGACAATCACAAGGAAGAACATTTTACCTATGAAAAAAAAGAAACCCATATAAACCTTCTGATCCAGGTGTTTGTTTTAAGCCACTCATTATGGTAATATATTATTTTAGAAAAAATGATGAGATGTTCTGTTTAAGATCAAAATGTGCCTACTAAAGAAATATGATTTAGGTAGAGTCCATACAAGTTTGCAAATATATGCTTTAAGTCATTTTCAGTCTTCAGACAATGGTCTTCAGTCTGAAGACAAATGGGTGAGTAAACAAACCTCGCTCCCATGTCATGCAACTGGCCTGGTCCAAAACTAAGCCTACCAAAAAGAAACCGGGCTGAATGGCTCCCCTTCTCCCCCCTGCATTTAGGCCTTGCCTTCAGCTCACTCACTTAATGAATTCCTCCTTACAGCGCTGGAGCAGCTCACAAGTCTGCTGGATCTCTTGCTCGCTCAGAAGCACCAACATCCCAATCGTGAGGTGAAGCTTTTTGGGATTTTGGAAAACGGAACTGTCAACTCCACGGTCCTGTTATCAAAAGGAGAGAAATAAGAAACTCAGCCCATACAAAAATAATGGCAAAATCCAGGAATGGTGGCACAAGTCTGTAATCCTAGCACCCAGGAGGCTGAGGCAGGAGAGTGGCCATGAGTTCAAGGCCACCCTGAGCTACGAAAGTGAGTTCAAGGCCAGCCTGCACTACATAGTGAGACCCTGTCTCAAAAAGATAAAAAGATGACAAAGCAAAACAAGAACAAATTCTGCCAAACCAGTGAGTGAAAAACACGGAGCCATTCAGACTACGGAGTTGTCACATCCAACATGGTCACTCTTTTCCAGCATCATCACTCCATGTATTTTAATACTGGTGTCTAGGAAACACAGATGTAAATACTGTATAACTTATGAATTCTTATTTTTATAACTGAGGTGAAATTCATTTAACCTACAATTTAATGCTTTAAAGTATATAATTCAGTGGTACTTAGCAAATTCACAATGTTGTGAGGTTCCAGTCTTCTTTAGCTTCAAAACCTTTTCATCAGCCTGCAAAAACACTCCATAGCCACTGCATAAATAATCATTCCCCATCCCCTGGTAATGTTTAATTTGCTTCCTGTCTCTTTCAATCTTCCCTTTCTGGATAGAGCATATAAAAGGAAGCACATACCATAATACGATCAGAGCTGGGGTATAGTTCAGAGGCACAGCCCCTGACTGGTAAGCATGAGGTCCTGAGTTTGATTTCCAGTATGAAAAAAAAAATCCCATAATATATGACCTCTATAATTGGTTTCTTTCACTCAGCATAATTTTTGCTTTATTTATTTTTTGTTTTTTGAGACAGGGTCTCACTGTGTAGTTCAGGCTGGTCTTGAACTCACTATGTAGCACAGACTGGCCTTTACAGTGAGCCTCCTGCCTCAGCCTCCCCATGTGCACCACCATGGCATGTTTCCAAATTGATCCAAGCTGTGCATACATATATAGGTTGACTAAAAAATATGATGTATTTAGATTTTAAAATTTTTATCATAGTAAAAGACATTGCCACTACTCCCCCTCATACTCCTCTTACTTTGCACACTTATCCATCCTTGTCACTTTGCCCTTATAAGGTGTAATCAACAGAAAAGTGTCCTCTTTTTTTTTTTTTTTTTTTTTTTTTTTTTTTTTGTCTTTTTGAGATAGGGTCCCACCATGAAGTTCGGCTTGGCCTTGAGCTCCCTTTGGTCTCAAACTCGCAATGATCTTCCTGCCTCAGCCTCCCGAGCGCTAGGATTAGAGTCATATGCCTCCACGCCTGGCATAAAGGTATCCTCTTTGGTGAGTGCCTTTACAAAGTGGCATCCAACAGAAAGGCAGGCTCATAAAAACATTACAGCATATCCTCACTCACCTTATTCACCAGATCTGGCACCAGGCAACTTCTGGGTCTTCCTCAAAGTCAAAAAGCCCAGAAAAAGTAATTGTTCTTAATCAATTCAGGACACCAAAGCAGCCACCATAATGAAATTAAAGACATTCACAAAAGAGGACTTCCATGACCTGGCAAGCCTGAGGTCCTGAGTTTGAGCCCTGGTACCAAAAAGAAAAAAAGGACTTCCAGAGCTGTTTCAGAAAGTGGCAAAAGCTGAGCATGGTGGCCTATAATTCCCGTGCTCAGGAGGCTGAGGCAGGAAGATCATAAGTTCAAGGCTAGCCTGGGCTACAAAACAAGATCTTGTCTCAAAAAAAGGTGGCAAGAACAATGGGACAAGTATATTAAAAGCAAAGAGGGGATAAATGGCAATATGTCTTTTACTGTAATAATTTTTAAAAAATCAATACATTCACCAAATGCTTTAATCACTTTTTAAAATCAGATTTTACTGGTATATTTTAGATATACATAATGATCACATTCATCATAGAGCTTTTGTACCTATACATGATATGATTTGGCTATTTTGTTTTGTTTTTTTCCTCAATAGTTCATGGCAGTGGAAAACAGTAAAAACGAGAGAAAAGGGAGGAGCAGCCTAATTTGTCTTCTTTCCCATTCTCCTACCCCCTTCAACTCCTCCTCCCCTCCCCATTTACAAAAGCTTTGTTTCCATATTTTCCTTCTTTTCTGATGTTTTACTTTTCCTTTCTCCCTCTCTCTCTGTCCCTTGTTACCCTCTCAATCACACTTTGGATACACTTCTAGGGTTAAATAATATCCTAGTGGATGTATATGCACAATTTGTTGGCAAGAGTGTTAATGCATAATGCCGAGGTGAACATCTGTGCACAGTATGCTGTTAATGCGTGCTCTCAGTTTCTTTGGATAAAGAGCCAGCAGTGTAAATGCTGGGTCATATGGCAATTCTCTTTCAACTCCTTTTTTTTTTTTTTTTTTTTTGCTGTCTTGGGGATTGAACCCCAGGCCCTGCACATACTAAGCACGTGCTCTACTGTTCTCTCCTGAGCTCTGCCCTAGTCCTTTTGTTTAAGTTTTTAAGGAGCCATTCCTACTTGTGTTCCTACCATAGTAGCAATGCAGGAAGGGTCCTGTTTCTAAACATTTTTGCCAACATTTATTTTCCTTTTATTTTTTAACTTTTAAATTAACAGCCATCCTATCAAGTATGAAGAAAAGTTACTGTGTTTGGGTTATTATTTGCATTTCATGGTGACCAATGATGTTGAACATTTTTTCACGTGTTCGCTGAACATCTGTCTGTTTTTAGAAAAATGCCTAAATTCTTTCCCATTTTTAAGTTTTCTTCTTATTGCTGAGTTTTAAGAATTCTTTATAAAATTTTCATAGTATCTCAGATCATGAATACCTTTTAAGGGTAGGTAAGTCTCAAATTTCATTAATCTCATTCTGTAAGTGAAAACAAGAAAAAAAATTGAAACTTCTCTGACAGGAGCAATGCAAGAATTCTACCTTTGAAAGCTGGGCATGGTGGCACACGCCTGTAATCCCGGGAGGCAGAGGAAGGAGGATCACTGCAAATTCGAGACCAGCCTGGGCTACAAAGTGAGCCCAAAGCCAGCCTGAACTTCATAGTGAGACCCTGTCTCAAAAAAACAAAAAACAACAACAACAAAAAAGAATTCTACCTTTGAATTTCAAGTTTCACAATTGGGTCCTGGCCTAATAAAACACCCCTAAAGCATAGAAGTATATCTATCAAATGCAGATAGCTTGCATCCTGTTGTTGGTTTCCTAAAACTTACTGCCTAATTTTTGCCTAGGCAACAGTGGTTAATAGCTTATTTGCTTCCTAAGTGTTAATGGAGCTTGAGCTATTTTTACATCTGATGAAGAGGTTTGTGATTCTATATATCACCCAAATTGCCTCATTTAATGAAAGTCATTTTAAAGAACAATCAGCCTTAAAAGTGTCAAGGAAGGCTAAGTGCAAGGCTTATCACCCCAGCGGCTCTAACCATGACACAACTTGTCATTTTAAGAGAGGCATGCAGAGGTCCCCAGAGACTACCATGTGTACAACTGGGAACTGCTCCCCTGGTAATAGCTAATATGTTGTGACTCCTTACTCTGCTGCAGGTATTTTTTTAAGACAGAGTCTTGAATTGTAGTCAAGCTGGCCTAGAATTCCCCACATAAGACAGGCTGGTCTTGAACTCTCAATTCTCCTGTCTCACCTGCCCAAGTGCTGGGATTACAGGCTTGTGAAATGACAAAATGACTCACACTAGTCGTTTTTCACGCACTTACTATCTTAAAGAAGTACTACTAACATTTGTATTTTACAGATAAAGAGACTGAGGCACTGACAAATTAATCCACTCTAAGTAACACTGCTAGAAAGGAATAAAGTAAAAATTCAAACTCAAGTACAGTAGTAGGGTGCTAAAGTCTGCACTTTTGATCAATACATCATCTTTGTGGTAACAGTCGCCTAAAGGAGGCTGGAACAACAGGACCACCACCCAGAGGCAAATCCCCGTGTATTTCAGCAAAACTCACACAATGAACAGAACTAACTGCCACACTTAACATGGAAAAGAGCAATCTCATAATTCTATGGGAAAAAAAATTTTTTGCAGTACTTAGGATTGAACCCAAGGTCTGTGCATTGAGCTACATTTCCAGCCTTTTTTTCTCTTTTATTTTGAGAGACATTCTTGCTATGTCACAAACTTGTCCAAACTGGGCTTGAATTTGTGATCCTCCTGCCTCAGTCTCCCAGAGTCCTGGGATTATCACCATGCACCATAATGCCCACTCGATAAATGTAGTTTTAATACCTTCCTTTTCTAAAACCTAACAGCAAGCCAGGGATAGAGCTCAGCAGCACAGCACGTGCCTGGCAAGCTCAAGGTTGTGAGCTTAATTCCCAGTACCACATAAATCAATCAATCAATAAATAAAACCTAATGCCAAAAATATGATCCATAAGAGAAAAAAACTGATAAACTGAATAATCAAAATTAAAAATCTGAATAATAATAATAAGAAGAAGCCTATTTGCCCTTCCTGTGAGTCAGCGGAAGCCATGCTTGGCCTGGGAGGAACAACAAGAAGCCAGCTCACCCTTCCCATGAGCCAACCAGCACTTGGGCTGGGAGACAAGAACAACTCCCCCACATCGACTCCCTACCCCCACCTGAAAGCAACCTGCTGATTCAGAAGACAGGTGGAGTTGATGGCATCTGAGGTACAAAACTTAATGCTTGAACTGATTGACTTTGCAGGCCTAAGGTCAGCAGTCCAAGGATCTATTAAGAGGTAACAATATGCAATATAGCAAATATGGAGAATTTCCTTCTGTCTTATTTTCGAAGTCCAATGTTGTTCTCACTGTTTTGTTCCATCTTATTGTTTTGTTTTATTCAACGTTCTGTTTTGATTGGTTTCATCCTGTTCTGTTCTGTCTGATTTTATTAGGTCTGTTGGTATGGACAGCTATTTTGAAGAAAACGAGAGGCATTATGGTAGCCATTGTTGACTTCCTATTATCCTATTTTGCAGTCCTGTATCGCTTTCATTGTTCTGTTCTGATTAGCTTTATTCCATTTTGTTTTTATTTTATTCTCATTCAAATTTTTAAAAAATTAAAAATCTGTGCTTTAAAATACACCATTAAGGGCCAGGGATTTAGCTCAGTGGCATAAGCTCCTGCCTGGCAAGTGTGAAGTCATAAGTTTGATTCCCGGTACTAAACAAACAAACAAAAAAAACATTTAAAAAATGACATATAATCCCAGTAGTTGGGAGGCTGAGGCAAGAGAACTGTGAAGAGTTCAAGGCCAGCCTGGGCTACAAAGTGAGTTCAAGACCAGCCTGAACTGCATAGTGAAACCTTGTCTCAAAAAGACAAGACAAAAAAAAAAAAAAAAAAAAAAAAAAAAAAAAAAAAAAAAAAAAAAAAAAAAAAAAAAAAAAAAAAAAAAAAAAAAAAAAAAAAAAAAAAAGAAAAGACAAGCTACAGAGAAAAATATTTGTAATAAAAATATTTATAAATTATATGTCTGGTAAACATAAGTATATTAAAATGCCTCAAGATTCAATAATAAAAGATATATAACCTAATTTTAAAATGAAAAGATGTGAATGTATACATCATCAAAGAAAATAGATGATCATTAATAGACATGAAAAAATGTTTGACATTATTAGTTATTAAAGAAATGCAAATCAAAAACAAAATGAGGTATCACTTTACACCCACAGGAGTGACTACAATCAAAAAGAGAAACAATAAAAAATGCTGATAAGGAAACAGAATAACTGAACAGTTTCTCAGCTACATAAAATGTAAATGTGAAATAGTGCAGCCAATTTGGAAAACTGTTCAGTAGTTATGTAGAAGTTAAACATAAATTTATAGCGCAACCAGCCATCTTACTCCTATGACTCTAACCGAAGACAAGAAAAGAAAGGTCTACATAAAGACTTGCAGGAGCCAGGCATGGTGGCTCATGTCTATAGTGCCAGCACTTGGGAGGCTGAGACAGGAGGATCGTTGTAAGTTCAAGACCAGCCTGGGCTACAAAGTGAGCTCAAGGCCAGCCTGAATTGCATAGTGAGACCCTGTCTCAAACAAAAAAGAAAGACAGACTTGCAGGGAATTTCACAGCAGTACTATTCATAATAGGGCAAAGTGAAGCAACCCAAATGTCCAACAGTGAATAGACAAATAAAATGTAGTATAACCATCCAATCCAATAAAAAGTAATAAACTATTAATACACACAACATGACTAAACCTCAAAACATTATGCTAAGTAAAAGAAGCAAAAGACCATCTATTTATATGATTTTATTTATTTGAAATGTCCAGAAAAGGTAAATCTACAAAGATTGAAAGCAGACTAATGACTGCTGGGAGGGTTTTAAAAGGCAGGGCATAGGGGTATCTCTTTTGGGGTGACAAAAGTACTTAGAGTACTGGTGCACACCTGTGATCCCAGCACTTGGGGAGCTGAGGCATGAGCCTGAGCTATATAGTGAATGCAAGGATAGCCTGAACTGTACAGTGAGACCCTGTCTCAAAAAAAGTCTGAAACTGGGCTGTGGTGATAGTTGCACAACTCTGTAAATTTACTAAAAGTCACTGAATTTAAAACTTAAAGGGGTGAATTTTATGACACACAAAAGATACCTCAATAAAGTTATTGTACATAAATAGGTGCCTATGGCATTTCTTAAGAGCACCTAAGCAACCCAGAAGCAACTTTTCACCAGTAACTCAACCTACTGAGAGCTCTCCTTACTGAATAGCTTTCTGCAGTTATATCATACTTGATCTTTCCCGTCTGATGACTTTTCAAAAGTTTTCAACCTATAATGTTAAAAAAGGAGGAGGCAGGGATTTAGCTCAGCTGCTCAAGCGCTTGCCTGCTAAGCATGAGATCATGAGTTCAAGCCCCAGTACAAAACAAAACAAAACAACAATAACAACAAAAAAAAAAACACTGTGCAGCCAGGGGGGTGGTGCACGCCTGTAATCCCAGCACCTGGCAGGCTGAGAATCGCCACAAGTCTGAGGCCAGCCTGGACTACAAAGTGAATTCAAAACTAGCATGAACTACAGAGTGAGACCTTGTCTCAAAACAAAACAACAGCACTATGCAAAGCTGTGTGTGGTGGTGCATGCCTGAGATCCCAGCACTTAGGAGACTGAGGCAGGAGGATCACCATGAGTTTCATGGGCTACACAGTGAGACCCTTCCTCAAAACAAAAACAAACCAAAAAAGCTAAAAATAAAAAAACACCGTGTACACACAGAAAATCTAATATAATTAACATGGTATCTTAAATCAATGGGGCAAATAGTCTTTTAAAATAATGTTAAGGCAACTCCAGCCATTTGGAAAAGAATACAATTACATCCATTGTTTGTACTATATGTGACAATAAATTTCAAACCAAAGAAAGAAATGTGAAATACATAAATAAATAAATAAATAAATAAATAAATAAAATTTATAAGTACCAGAAGAAAACAGAGATGAATTACTCTTTAACCAGAAGATGGAAAAAGGTTTTCAAATTAAGACTAGAAATCAAGTGCAAGGTCCTGAGTTTGATTCCCAGTACCCACCCCCAAAAAGACTAGAAATCAGGTTACAATAAAAGAACAGTACACCTGATTGTTTCAGAATAGAAAACTTTTACACACACAGTTTTTTTTTTTACACAGAAGACAGTATTCACAACATATATCATAGATGAAGAGCTAATATGGCTAACATATAAGAATTTTTAAAAAGCAAAGGAAAAAAAGACTAAAAATGCTATTAAACAATAACCAAAGATACAGATAGATTCTTCACAAAAGACATAAAAATGACTCAAACAGATGTCCATTTCACTCATTAAAAAATGTGAATTAAAACTAAACTGAGCTGGGCATGGTGGTGCACACCTGTAATCCCAGCACTTGGAAAGCTGAGGCAGGATGATCACTGCAAGTTTGAGACCAACTTGGGCTACATACTGAGTCAAACGCCAGCCTAAACTACACAGAGAGACCTTGTCTCAAAACAAAACAACTACTCTGAACACTATTTCTTAACTATGAAACTGATGAAAATTCAAAAGCTCAATAATACACTGAAAGTGGGGCTACAGACACAGGCATTTTCTCAAGTTGTTAGTGAAAATGGTATGCCATCCAGGGGATGAAATTTGGCAATATTCAACAAAAGATACTAAAGTATTTAGCAAGTGACCCTTTTTTTTTTTTTTTTTTTTTTTTTTTTTGAGATAGGATTTCACTATGCAGTTCAAACTGGCCTTGAGCGCACTTTGTAGCCCAGACTGATCTTGAATTTGCTATGATCCTCCTGCCTCAGCTTCCGGAGTGCTGAGCTTATAGGTGCTTATAGGCGTACACCACCACACCCAGCCCAAGTGACCCATTATTATCAACTGAATTATGTCTCCCCAAAATCCTTAGGTCAAAGACCTCACCGTCTGTGTCAATGTATTTGCAAGCAGGGCCTTTAAGGAGATAAAGTTAAATAATGTTATAAGGATAGAGCTCTAATCCAAAGGGACTGGTATCTTGCTAGAAGGAGGAAGAAACACCTGCAGTTTCCATGCCTAGATAAAGGCCCTTGGGGACACAGGCGGGAGGGAAGGCAGGAAGACTTAACCAGTTCCGACCCGGCAAGCACCTTGATTCTGGTCTTTCTAGAACTGTGAGAAAATAAGTTTATTCTTCAATCAACACAATCTGTGGAAAAAAGACTAATACACTCAAAGCTCCTTTTTGTAGGAATGTACCCTACAGAACATCTACAACAACAGAAAACGCTGTGCACGAGCTTAGTCACTACAGCATTATTGCAAAACCGAAGATGGCTGAAAATGAGGTATGAGCACATGTATACACCAATGGAATGATTTTCAGGACACTGTTAAACAGAAAAGGCAAAGCACAAAAGAGCACATAGACATTTTTGTTATCATTTGTTTTAGAAAGAAAATGTTACAGGCAGCTGAGCTAGTTAGAAATATTATAGGTAGTCAGACAGGGCCAGACCCTGGCACAGAGGACCAGATGTCTGACAACCTTGGCAGAGACACACCTCTTGGTGTGGGCCAGATTTTAGGACAGAAAGCAAAACAAGTGCAACCACACCCTTAAATGCAATCCTTAGGGATTAAATCTGGATCACCTTGAGAAACCAAGAGTCACCATCTCAATTCCCTACAGGAGGAGTCACTGATCTCTAAGAATGCCTGCCTTCTAAGTGATTCTCTTTCCCCATTTGTTCCCAATTTAACAAATTTTACCTGAGCTACTGATCTTATTGGCTAAACATAGTGACCTAGTTTTTCCTAGTTTAGACCCGCTTCACCTCATGATTTTACTCTATAAAAATCCTGAGAAAATACAGAATCTTTGGCAACCCACTCAGGACCCTTTCTGTCTCTCTCTGTCAGACAGATGCTTTCTTTCTCTCAATAAATATTTCTGCTCTTAACCTCTGTTGTTCCTAAAACTCATTCTTCGATTTTAGAGAACACGAACTCAGTCCAGACATAGTAGGTTGAGAGTTTCATTCCCCTATATCAAAAGGAAAATAAGAAAACATACACATGTCTGCTTATCTTTACAGAAAGGAAAACAGGACAAAGAAACCAGAGAAGGAGTTAGCTGCAAGCGACATGGGGGAAATGGGACCAAAGAGACACATGAATGTGACACTTCTGGGAACACTTTTTCATGCAGTTTTGACTTTGGTGATCTATATATTCAAGGATAAAATTAAATTAACAATGATATAAAGGGAAGAAAAAAACTAAATTTGAAAGTGAGCTAAAAATGAACTAATAAACCCAGTATTTGATTTTGTAACTCCAGTTTAGGGTAGCAGTTAGGGAGAACTTCAAACAAATCCTGAATTTTTTTTCTTTTTATTATTTTAGTAGATTTACTTATTGTGGAGATATGAAATTAGATTATGTGTATCATGGGGCTGGAAGCCAGAACTGTACTAGAAGGAGGGGCACACAAATAAGGGCTACAGAAGAGCAAGAAAGATCCTGTTAGGATGGACTGGGACTGGAGTGAAAGTTACAAGTTCTAGTCTAGCTCAGTGGCATGCAGCGCCCTTTTCCATCCACCCACACCTTGTGACAAGGTCCATGGGTGGAGGAGAGCGCTTCTCCAGGAAAAGGACACCACATGTGGGAATTGGGCGCAGGGATCTTGGAATGTTTTGTACTGATAATTGTAATTTGTGTAGTTCACATGTGTGTTTTTATGTAATGCTCAATATGGAGTCGAGGGTGGAGACTCCAGGGGGGTTGCTGGAGGCCCTCTAGATAACCCCTTTGTGAGGACTGGTTGTGGGGTTTTGCCTTCTGTGAGTAGTGTGAGAGAGTTTATGCGGGAGCTTCAGGTGGGAGAGCTCATGGAGGAGGATTTGCAGGGTTCCTGTGAGACAACTGCCCTGAGACACTGGACAGGCAGCCAAAGACGGGCAACTAGGACACATATGTTACACCACCGGCTGCCTAAGACAGGCACAGGACCTATTGCTGTCCTGCAGGCCCATGACGGGTAAGGCCTGGTTGGGTTCATATGAAGAGTCCTTGACCCAAGACAGGTGCTGTCCTACAGGCAGCCA